>JAJTUP010000032.1:600000-841550 GCA_021399435.1 Diaporthe sp. PMI_573 | reverse complement strand
TGGAGGCAGAGGTGGAAGGTGCCCGCCAACCATAAGAGAGCAGTTGTCACGCCCTGCGGCACGGGCTCTTGGTCTATGAGGCTAGTCGTTCGCCGGTGCAGCACCAAACTGCACATCTCAATCAGTCTGAAGTGTACTGTACTGTACAGTACGGATTGTAGGCCCTAACGGATTGCACGACACAGGATATCAATGAATGGGCCTTTGCAAGATGAAAGGTCGATATAGGTTTTGAATTAATAGAACAAGCGAACGGCGGCTAAAAGTGGTCGGACTCGGGCTTTTCTGTAAGGCTGATGTGAAGTGCCTTGTCTTAAGTGCGTATACACTACGCAACTGCCCCAGTCGGTACTGTACAGTACAACTTGGGTATCTTGTAAGATACGCCATCTCGCCTACCAAATCTTTGACACACCAGATATTCTTCTTGAGCGCAATGGGGCAGAAGATTGTGGCGATTGGCGATGAGAATGACAGCTAGGATCGATATACGAGCTAGATGTGTACAATATCTACTCTTCCAATAATTCTTTGCACTTGTCCACTATGCCGACCCACTGGTGCACAATCCCACGCAAAATCTTCTGTGATATAAAGAACTTGGTCTCTTCCTCCTGTGCCTCAAACAGTCGGTCTAAAGAAAGGTGCGCTCGAAGTGTAAGGTTGGCGATTGCGTGGAACTCTGTTTTCCAATTTGGGTTGTCGACCTGACTATAGTGCTAATCACGATAACGTTCTATGGCATTATCCTGGTGCCTAGCAATTTTTAGCTTCTTGGGAGGAGGCATACCCTCGGCGCCAGGCATAACATTGGTGATGGTAATCTGGGGGCCATCGTTCTGCTTCCTCTTGGTTGGTGGGCTTATAATCTCGTTCTAAAGATATTTTGGGACATCACTGTGCTCTTTGATCCTCCCTCTCTTTTTAGTATACTTAACCAACTTGATTAGAGTTCTAGTCGGCACCGTATAATAGACGCCGGTGGCTTGGTGAAGGAAGCAATATGGTCCAATGTTGCAATCTACTCCTAGGCACTCAAATATATTATATACTTATTTCCAGATTGGCGGTCCGTCCGTCGCATCTTGGTCGTTGTGGATAGGAGCTTGCTTATTGAGCTGAGCATTTGTAGCATTGTGTCTACGGCGACCTATCCTTGTAGGTACAAGCTGGCTGGTCTCCTTAAGAATAAAGGCGACCTAAACAGTCAGCTTGCCCCCATTGCGGACTAGGTCAGACCAGCTATCAATTTGCTCGTCCACCTCGCTCTAGTCAACGTTAGGCCAACGAGCTTAGAATGGTATATCTTTCACCCCTTGTGTGGTAATGGAAACCGTAATCTTGAGTCTCGTCCAGCTTGTGGGTCTTGGTCAGTTTCTTCTCTTTGGCAATACCGTCGATTTCAGACTTGAGACTGTTGTCCTAGAAGTTACTAGGGTAGCAATCAATGTTCTGCACTGCGCTCTGTGTAAGCTTATAGAGCTTGGATTTTCTTGTGCAAAGCGACTATTTGATGGTATACAGTTTGCAGTGGATTAGAGCCTGGGCTACCACCTGGCTGCGGTTGTCGACATTTGTACTCTCAGATCAACTCTGTCGCCGCTGGCTGAAAGCAGGGTCAACGAAGTCATCTGGCAATATAGGCGTTGAGTAGTCGACATTATAGTCATCATACAGCCACTGGCTGATATCATGAGCCTGTTCAGTCATACTGGCGTCGAACTAACTCAACGAGGTACTGTAGCATGTGACGAAGACAAATTGTAGGCGCAGGACGTGTCACCAATGCTAAAGAGGGAGCAGTCCGACCAGTCCAATGGCTGATTCTCTAGGCTTCCATGTCCTTCCATGGCAAGAGCGTAACGGGACTAGGCATTTTAACGGGAGGATGACTGACCTAAAGTCATAATGATACGTGGCCTCAAATCACGTGGCACCAGCTTAGGTAATGCCACAAGTATTGTGAAAAAAGGCTCTGGGTAATACTGTCAGAAAGGCGGAAAAGAAACCAAAGATGGGCAGAAAACAGCTCGCCATACGACAGGACTACTCAATTCCCGCATTCCTGAGCTTACTCAGCTCATAGCATCGGCATTAGTGCTAGATGCATTCCCCCCTGGCCTCATTATCGGAATCTGTAAAGTCGTTGAGAAATATAAACAGCTTGGACTCGCTCCGCTGCCCGCCGACTGATTGAGTGGACATTGCCCTTGAAGAGTGTCTTTCGCCTAGTGGATTTGGGTGGACGAGGAGACCTACTCTTTATCAGAGTAATGCAAAACGAACGTTGGCTGAGAATGTTATTCAACGCTATAGCCTAATAAGCAAGAAAAGGTTATACAGAGAAGCATGCCGTGATGTGGAAAACATGGGAGTCAAGTCTTTAAGTATTTAACGGCAGGAGGCCTATCGATTTAGTCACAGATATTTGCGGCAGTGTTAGGCGGCAGGTGGTCGAAAACAATCTTTTGTCGCTTCAGGCTTCAAAGTGTAAAATCTCGGTCTGGTACTTCTGCATATGTTGGTCCGTGCACGCTTCTCAGCCGCCATTTTCAACCCTGGAATCCGAAACGATCGAAGCGTGAAAGTGAGATGTTCCGAATGGGACTCAGGACGATCATTTAAACTACAGTACAGTACTGTCTAGTAACTGGATTCATTTTTTAAGGCCAAACTTTCAACTATACAGTACGGAGCTTGCATATAGTACTATGCACGCTATGATGAAAAGAAGAGAAACAGAGGACTGGATAAGCTCTCGAGACATTTAAACTCTCTAGGCAACAGGGTTATCGGTCGAACACTTAAGCACTAAAACGCGGCCTGATATACAACCAAGCACGATGATTGTGCCTACAATAGCCGATTGGAGTGGCCGATACTCAGGCGGCAGCCACATAACCCTCTGATCATTCCATATAATCCAACTAGCGTGTATTCCATATCCCTGATAGTGGGGCTCTGAGTCCACTGTGGCGGGTCGTACTACCTCCGACGTCCGCCATATGTGTGTATCGAGATTGATAATACCAATTTCCGTATGAAGGCGTATGTTAGAATCAAATGCTAGATAGTGAATAATATTATCCATATGAAGCGTCTGCGTGCAGGCGCCTGTCGCCACGTCCCAGATCTTGATCGTATTGTACGACCCTGACGCGAGCCAGCGGCCGTCGGGCGAGACGGCGATCGATTCAATTGCATCGTCATGGCCCTCTAGCGTGTGCGTGCAGGCGCCTGTCGCCACGTCCCAGATCTTGAGGGTCTCCCACGACCCCGACGCAAGCCAGTGGCCGTCGGGCGAGACGGCGATCGACCCGATCGCATAGTCATGGCCCTCTAGCGTGTGCGTGCAGGCGCCTGTCGCTACGTCCCAGATCTTGATGGTCTTATCCCACGACCCTGACGCGAGCCAGCGGCCGTCGGGCGAGACGGCGATCGACTCGATTGCATCGTCATGGCCCTCTAGCGTCTGTGTGTGCGTGCAGGCGCCTGTCGCCACGTCCCAGATCTTAATGGTCTTATCCCACGACCCTGACGCGAGCCAGCGGCCGTCGGGCGAGACGGCGATCGACCCGATTGCATCGTCATGGCCCTCTAGCGTGTGCGTGCAGGCGCCTGTCGCCACGTCCCAGATCTTGAGGGTCTCCCACGACCCCGACGCAAGCCAGCGGCCGTCGGGCGAGACGGCGATCGACCCGATCGCATAGTCATGGCCCTCTAGCGTGTGCGTGCAGGCGCCTGTCGCTACGTCCCAGATCTTGATGGTCTTATCCCACGACCCTGACGCGAGCCAGCGGCCGTCGGGCGAGACGGCGATCGACCCGATCGCATCGTCATGGCCCTCGAGCGTCTGCTTGCAGGCATTCCAAGTGTCTTCCATGGCCGGGGCGCTAACAATCCAGGTTGACATCTCTCTTTGAACCATCTGTCGAATCACGCTTTTCTCTGGGGAAAAACAGATGGCGGAGGAATAGAGCTGGAGTGGGTGTGTGGTCACGATTTGGATGCAGTTTAGAATGAATCGATTTGCGTCCCGAAGAAGTTTCTCGATACATGTTCCAGGCTGACGGATTAGCATCAGTATGCAAAGCGAGTGCTTTGATGACTTACCTGGCAACGCTTTCGCAGAACTTCTACCACGCTAATGCTATCATGCATCTTTCCCATAAGGCATAATGCTTCAAGCCAATGAAGGAAATGCGTTTGTAAGAATGCGTGGACCTGGTCCCGGTCCCTGTCTTGTACGGACACCTTGCCACGTTCCAGGTGATCGACCCAGTACAGACAGGCATATTGGGCTTCGGGGGAGACACGCGTTCTATAGTTTGACGATCGACTTGGGATAGAGACACTCCTGGCTCCCGGAGGTTGCAGATGTCTTTCTTGAGGGTCTCATTAGTGGACAATAGCTCGATACACCGCGCAGCAAGCCTCTCGTGGGTCGCTTGCTCGTTAATCCAGAACTCGTTAGTATCCTTCTTCGATAGGTCGACGAGAAAGTCGCGAAAGGATAGGTGAAAGGCTCGGATGGGAGCATCTGCCCTGGAGGGAATGGCGAGTACGGAATGGAGCGTTTGGAGCTGGCACTGTATGATGCTTAGAGGGTGTCTAGAAGTTGCGAGAGAGCTGATGCAGAGAGCGGCTGGGCAAGAAGGACAATTGCACCAACAATATTTCGAAATTCCTCGAGCAGGCGCTCCTTTTGTAAATCGCTCTTTCCCTCTACGAGCTGATCAAGAACGGGCAGGTATGTGGACTGAGCTTGTCTAGCTCCGAGTTACGAGATGCTGCCTGATAGGCCAGAAGTTTTTGCAACTGACCGGCGGGATTGCGCCATGCAGTATCTTCGAGAAACCGGCATATTGTGGCAGCGAAGATGAAGAGGGGGACGGCCATGGGACAAGGGTTTCAATATGTTGACCCGGCCAGTCGAGCGGAAGTCGTAGGTCTTCGAAGGCGCCAGTATTGTACTCCTCGCGGATCCTCGCGCTAGTTCGAATTCGAAAAAGACGCGAAGATCGTGCGCGATGATGGGCCGCGGTATCTCGTGAAGAACAAGATCCTGGTAGCCGCCGTGAATTTTTTTAAAGCCGAGACGGATGGGCAGTTCGGGCCGACTTGTCAAGAATGACCTTAAGCGCACGGATGGAAGCGTTGGGCCTGGGACAAGAGATGGATGGCCTTGATGTCTGTGTCTCCGTCACACTCGTCGAGAGCATCAATGACGATTATGAGGGTCTGCGGGTTGCGCATGTTGGCAAGGGCACGCAGAATCAGTTTCTCAAACTGCTCCCGTAAAGCCTTGCTACCAAGGTCGGGATCGGCATCAATCGCCGTCTGGATTTGGCGTGCAACGCGGGGTATCTTCTTCGCAAGCTCAGCGGCGAGGGTGGTGAAACAACCGGGCGGCGTGCCCTCGGTCGGCCTCGCCTCTCTTGAAGAAGAAGCTCGAGCCGAGGAGGCCGCCTCGTGGAAGCGCTGCGCAACGGTACGGGACACGGTAGATTTCCCCGTACCGGCCATACCGTTCAGCCAAAATATAGCCTTTCCACTGGGGTCCTCCGCCCAGCTTGCGATCTGGTGGAGGAGGTCGACGCGCGTATCGGAATAGCATCGTGTATTGTGCTCTTCTGCGAGGGAGTCGAATGTCGCCCCTTCCGCCACTGGTATCGGCGGGGGCTTGGTAACCTTGTCGATCTTCTCTTGTAGTCGCCTAAATGCCTCTGCGCTTCCCTCGCCATAGTCCAGTCGCATTCGAACGTCGAGGATGCCCAGCAGCGCGTAGGCCATGTCTTCTTCGCGCGTGGTCTTGCGGTGGCCCATCCAAGAGAATCGGTCCGAAACGCAAAAGTCGGACAGCGGGCTATTTCTTAGCGCTTGGACGGGGATGCTCGTCACGTCGCGGATACTCTGCTCGAGGGAGCTCTTGTTCCCAAGCAGCGTGCCTTCTCTTGAGAAGAACTCCACCGACGCCGGCGCGAGGAGTTCTTGGAGTGTCCACCCGCGAGTGAACCAAAGGCTGTTCCGAAACGCCGATTGCCAGGGCGGCTCGGCAGGCGGCGCTCCTGGAGGCTCTGACCAGGCCGTGGCATAGGACACGTCGTCGAGATAGACGTAGCACCGGGCTGCATTGCGGTACCAGCGGAACATGCTGTTGATGGCCTCCTGCAGCTCGGCAGAGCTTGTCTTGTTGATGCAACAGGTGTCGACCCAGAAGTGGGATAGGCCATCGCGCCGGGCTTGCTCGCCGCAAAAGCGAATCTTGTGGTAGCCGCGCTTGGTCTGGCCGGTGCCGTCACTGATCTCTTGAAAGGTGACCTCTTCGGCGCCCCATCTGTGGGAGAGGATCGCATACGGGGGAATGTTTTTGACAACATCTTCGGTCAGGCAGATGGCCCCCGTGTCGCTGCGATGCAGCAGGCGCATGACCCAAGGCGCCGCACGATGCGAGCGATCGTGAGGAAGGTGGTTACCAGCATTTGTTGAGGGAGCGGTGTGGTTCTCTCGCCCTCGCGATTCGGTCAGCCGCGCGGGGCTCGGGATTGGCCGATTCCACGACAGGCAGCAGGGCAGCCCCCGTCGGGCTGGGCTGCGCATCGCCCGGACGCTAACAGCATAGGACAGGTGAGGCATCCCTCCTATCGGAGCACGTGACAGTGGAGATACAAACACAAAGTGGAGAATGGCTGGCCGCTTGCTGCGGGCTGGCCGTTGGTATTCCTCCTAGGCGTCCCAACTACCACTCCACATCGACGGAGGCGACCGAGTAGGGATGCGTTTTTGACGTCATAAACCCCAAGTTACCAATTGACGTCATAAACCCCGACTGACAAGTAATTTACCGTCATTAACCTCCTTCCTAACTGGGTTTAGTGAGTATCCCAAAAGGGGTTGGGGTGGGGGACGACCATGAGTTGTTGCGACCCCTGAGGAGGCTTTATCACCCCCCGATGTTGCTGTTGAGATTTCTTCACCGACAACAACTATTTATGGTCATTACTGAGTCAATATGACCAATCGGGGAGGTCGTCCTAAACTTCATGGCATTGACGAATATTTCCGGCCGGCTTCGGAAGAGGGCTTTACTCTGAACCGTGTAGTCTGCAAGCTCTGCTCAAAGACTATGGCGAAGCACACCTCCAAACAACTTCGACACCTTCACACGCAATGCACCGCATATCGACAGCTTCATGAAGTCATTCCCAGCCGACAACCGCTCATCAACACTAAGTTGGATAGTGTTAGCAAAGCATCTAAGGATGCATTGGACCGTCAAGCCGCCGTCGCAGTCTTTACCTCCGGCAAACCCTATTCCCTCTATGAAGAGCCTGAGACACTGAAACTATTCCAAATGCTAAATTCGGCATATAAACCTCCAGATCGCAATCGAATTGCCTCATTCCTCCACCCTGTCTACCTGGACCATCAGCAACGTGTCAAGGCTCTTCTGGACGAGGCCCCGCATCTCAACGTCATATTCGATGCCTCCGATGATATCTCAAGCAACCGAATTATCAATATATCCATTGAGATTCCTAGTTCAGTTGCATTCTACTGGACGACAATCGATACCAAAGATCATGATCACACGGCATTGACGACCTTGAGCCTTATCAAGCCATCTCTTCTTGAAATATTCGGACACGATTTCTCGCGGCTGAATGCTATCTGTACAGATACATGTAGCACAATGAGAAAGCTTCATCGAGAAATGAAGGCGCTGCCAGAGTTCAGCCACTGCCTTTATATCTTGTGCGATTCTCACGGACTTCAATTGCTTATCAAAGACATTGTGGGGTCGAAGCGGTGGATGCCAATTCTTGGGAAGGCTACTTTTCTCATTGCCTTCTTTAAGAAAGCCAAATTGCAGATGTCAAGGCTTCGCATTCATCAGCAGGAATGCTACGGGCAGCGCAAGGCGTTCATTACTGCTGCAATCACACGCTGGGGAACACAACTTGCTGCTGTTAAGTCTGTGTTTGACAACAAAGACGCCCTTCGAGCTTTCGCACGCGATCCAGTTATTCTCAACGGAATGAAGCAGGTAATTGTCAAAGAGGAGGAACAAGTGACACAGTCAAGTCTACATCAGGTGATATCATATATCAATGATCTCGAATTTTGGGCCAGATTTGCATCCACCGCTGAATGGTATCAGTTGCCGCTCCTCAAAGGCCCTCGGTTTTGGACGACTAACCTTTAGGCGAACAGCATACTGCTAGAGCTTCTGAGTGCTTTGTCCCTTGCCCTGTTCTGGCGGATCGACCCCTAGTCGTAATGCTAAATTTGCGCAGGTCCTGATCTCCTTGGTCTGTAAGAGTCCTATGAGCTCGAAGAGTGTGTAGGTGCTGAACGATTTCCCTCCGCTCTTTGGCGGGACTCTAAAAGCGTCTTCCAAGACCACTGTGTCAGTCTCCAGAGGGACTCCTGGGTTACAATAGACAATAAACTGGGCATATACGCCGTTTACACTCACAAACCAAATGATAATCCCTAACCCAAACTATCAGAAAACACGTATATAAGGAGGGGAGAAAAAAGCGACATATCTCCGGTTCACAGACAGCCACGTACCCACGCCCACCGCGAGACCATGACCGAGAAGATGAGATTTGCCTTGGAGGAGGTTGAGGCCTACCCAAATGAAAAGGTCGTCATCCTGGCGAGTTTCAATAGACGAGGGCGATAACATTACCTTCGTACCACAACAATATATAGCGCAACGTGCAAGAGGAGTCTATAAAAACATTGTATATCAGGCCTTTTGGTGGGCACCTGCTGTGCGGGGAGGAATTGTGCCCAGAAAAATCAATTTACTTAAGGAATGTTTAACTCGATACTTACATGAGCCAACTAAAAGTTGGCATCAAGAATACCCCCAAGCCTAAGCAGCGGCGACCTATCCGCCAGTCTCCAAAGAAGCGGCCAAAGAAATCTCGCGCCATCCTCGACCAGCTCCGCAAGCCATTCATCGTACATGCCATTCCGAATTACTCTTACGCTGTTGCGAATCTCGCCCCGGACATACTGCCTTTATACAGGGAATTTCTCGCTGCCAACTTTTACCCCAATGTTGCGACTTCCAAACTACTCCTTTCCAATCGTCCCAAAAAGCAAGGTTGTATCCTAACATCCAGCTCACTTAGCCAAGCGCATGCTGTGCCGCGGTCTCTTTGAGTCATCTTCTGTGCGCTAGGCCCCATGCCCTTGCAAACTGCTACTATGTGTTTCCTGAGAAAGCTTTTGAAGGCTTCAGGAAGAACAAGAAAACCGAAGAGAAGGTACGCCTAGCTCTCGAGAATGATGCTGATCTGCAAGCCCAGGTTCGAGCCCTTCGAGGCCCGAGATCAAAGTCCAAATCAAGGACACCCCGGCCAACAAAAGAAGAAGCCGTTGAGGAAGTTAAAGATTGACTCCCAGGGTACTGCGTAGCCAGTGTAGAGGCTAGGGGAGCTTTTGTGATAAACACAGAAGAATACCCTCTGAAACACTCGGTGATTCTGGACCCAGCGAGTACCATCTCGATTACATGTAATTCCAGCCACGCATTCTTCCCTCGACGGCGTTTGTGCTTAAACATACGATTATTGGTCCTCAGCAGACAGAACAGCTTCCGATGGAGGCGTGAATCAGTGCCTGGTAATACTTCTTACACAGCGCAATTGGTTGCACAATGTTCCAACCTCCATAGTACAATCCTCTTTTGCTCGCCTAGACCTCATTAAGGTTTCGTCTGTAGTTGCTGTTGTAGTAGTTGCAACGTTGACTGGAGCACAAGCATCGGAAGATATAGTTGTGCTAGCAGGAGATATCCATCTTGGGGATCTCATCATGGCCGAGTTGCTTCAGATACGTATCGGCCTGAGCAGGTTCTCCGGTTTTAGGTCACGATAGAAGACGCCGCCTTGCTTCTCGTGGAGGTACTCGAATGCCAAGACGATCTCTGGCGGGTAGAAACGTGCCGTTGATTTATCAAAGCGGCGTAATCGTCGAAGATAATTATGTAAAGAGTTCGCCACCGGGGACATATTCCAGGATCATATAGAGTGAATTTATGTCGGAGAAGGAGCCCAAGAGCTTTATCATAAATGGGTGACCGCTTACATCGCATAGAATCCTACGTTCTTGCTGGACATAAATAATCTGGTTGAGTTCAACCACTTTGTAGTACAGTAGTGGTAGTGCGGGTTTGTTGGTACGGATAGCATACCTGCAGAGAAATCACGAATACATAAAACGACTCAGAATTTCATGCCAATGGTCCTGAGTCGGACAGCGATAATATAATTTTGCTCGAAATGTTAGGGGCGGGATGGGCAGACGTTAGCTGAAAGTAGTTTAGCTTCGTGTGATACAGACGGGTGGGTCTGTGACCAAGACATGCTGTCAACACGGGATATAAATTGTTCAGACCACCCATCTGATCGGCGGGTATCTTTAAACTATCAAATCCGCGATTCAATTTAAATTCCATACTCCATTCAATTAACGCAAATTATTCATCACACTGGTGGCTTTCAATGGCTTCTAGCGCTCACCCATCCACTCCAATCCTATCAGGCACTGGACAAGAAGAAGCTAGCAGCACACCTTTGTCGTTCTGTTCCAAGCTCGATTCCATTTCTTCTCATACTGCATACGGCAAGGTTGTATCGAAGATGCTCGTCGATCCTGAACTACACAACCATGTATGGTCAATGTTGGGATGTGGTATCCCTGCTGAAATACGCAACAATGCAGTCCAGCTTCTTTTACAGCAACCAGCAGAAATTCTCGATAGGATCCGCAACCTCCTCGATAAGAGTACTTCACCTGCATATCAGGAGAGGTTCAAGGACACAGCGCTGCACGTTCTTGCTAGCATTCCTGGCCGCGAAAGTGCCTGGGTGATGTCCGCTCTTTTGACAGATGGGGCGGTAGAACTAGAAACCGACCACTCCAAGCACCTGAGATTGATTGAAAGCCCCAATTCTTATGGGTACACACCACTACTCGTCGCAGTGTTGTATGGACAGGTCGACTGTGTAAACAACCTCCTATCGGCGGGCGCAGATCCAGACAATCGGGGCGGAACAGACACTTCGGCTTTGACCATTGCAACAGAAAGGGGGTACATTGATATTCAAACGGCACTTTCTGGCTCCACAAAACGGCTTTTATAGAAGGCAGAAATGGGGAAAGAGGGCAGCTTTTGTCGATAATTGACCGCACCACCATGCAATGTCGTCTAGTACGCTAGTTCTGACATGATGACCCATGGATTTGGGCGCGAATATGGTGGCTGTATTAAAGCGAGCAATCCAGAGACATGGCTAAAGAGTTGGTGCTGACGCTTATTTTTCCTGCTATAATGCCCTCAAGATTTGACAGGGCTCTTGTGGTTTAAGTGGCGTCTTGCGCGTATATCTTTGTGTGAAGGTAGCCGACGTAGATCATACCAGGCACAATACAAAAATGGACATCTTCTGACGAGAAAAATCGCAACCTCCAGTCTCCAGTTCCAGTGTACAAGTTCGTCTAAGACAGTCCTAGCCAAATGCCAGAGCTGCAAGCAGACCCACGCACCCAACAAAACGCTCAGGCTGGCACGATTGCGTCCTCCACTACAATGTATAATGAGTGGTTGAGGGTGACAAGAATGACCTGGCTGCAGGCCGACAGTCCCTCGCCCTTTCCCGAGTTTGGACAAATTGTGGATAAGAGCGCCAAAAGTCCCGGACGAGTCCATGTCGTAGCAGATTCAACATGCGAATACGACACGGCTTTCAATCGCTAACAGGCGTAGGGTATTTACATGGGCCGCACCAAAACTTGCTCCAGAGTCTCGGACGTGGCAGCATTGACGTTGCAATCCGTACCGCGGGCAGTTGCGGCACCACATCTCGTAATGACTTCCTCCTGGACGGTTTCAGTCTCGCAATTTCGCAAAAATATTGCTTCCAATTGCACGTATATACCGACACGCTCGTCAGGGCGACTACATGTCTCCTGAGTTCGGATTAGGTGCGCCCCCGACACCTGTCAAAATGGTAGCCATAGCCCTCGAGCCTCCCAAATTTCCCAAGCTGGGGAGAAAGCGCGGCCGGCCTGTGGACATCCCAATCCAGCCCATACGTACGCAGCCGCCGCCCCCGGAGGCCCCACGCACACCACCGCCTCCGCCGTCTCGTGCCCTTACCACGAAGCTTCGCCACGCGACGGATGCGTTGAAGCGTGCTGTTATTGACCCCTTGCATACTATTGAGTTGGCCGAGAGTGTCATCAGCTCACCCAGTTTTAAGCGGGGAAAGCGTAGAGATTTGCTCGGGAGAGTAGGTCCGTCACCATGCTAAGGCTTAAGAGTCAGTCATGTCAAACAATAAGTAGCTTCCGCTTTTAGACATTTGTCCGAGTTTCTAAAAGTGGTTCACCTGGTGCCATTTGTTTTATTTACACACTGTGAACACCATTGAAAGAGTTCAATGCCGCTGCATGCCACTATTTCCACACACTCAAGGGCATCAAATAAGCACTATTAGACCCAAGTGTTGCCAAACGTTGCCCACGATGCCCACGATGCCCACGTCGTCGCCCACGTGACCCAGCTAGTCGAATAGTATGGAAGCCCCACCCAAATCCCTCAGTGTAGTGAGTTTAAGTGGGTGGCCCAAGGTTCTAGTGTAATTGAATGGGTTTGAGTGGGTTCCTAAAATACCTAATTATAACTCTGGTGATTTACCTAAATAGGAAATAGTCAATAGAACATCTACGGTAAGGCCGAACTGCTTTGTGACCTTACCGATAAGACTGAGGAATTGGCGTGCAAGATATGGAGCCCTTTTCTCGACTTCTCACGTGATGTCGCCTTCGATATTCTTGCAATCGAGGCCGGTAGACTGAAGGAGACACTTGAACGAGGATATCATCACGACGTTGCCATCGACTCTGACAGAGACCGTGCTTTTGGGGGTGGGCGTTTTGCCATTGGAGAGCGAAAGGCTTAAAAATATCAAAGCACCAAGGCAATCTCAGAGAATTCGAATCCTGCGAGACCGACAGCAAGGCAATACCTAGGCAGCAACAGAAGCAGCGTGGTCCTCGGCACATGCTTCTCGTGTGAGAAGAACTTTATGATCTCGTCGCATCCGCCTGCAAAGGGGTATATTGCATCAGTGAGATTCTCGTCGGCTCCGGCCGTGTTGAGCCTGCTTTCTCTGCCGATGCACGCCTCGTTCGAGTTATTGTAGGATCGAATGAGCTCCTGCAACAATATCTTTGGCTTAGATATGATTGACCAAAGTTTATTAAAAAGGATCGGGTGCTTGTTTACACTTTCGACCATGCTAAGGTGTAAATCGCACCACCATGCAATATCTAGCGCACCCGATTTGCCATGCCCAAACTTTCCCATCGTCCTAGTATATGTAAGGCCGTACAGACCCACTCGATGCTCATAAAAGACAACGCATTTATTCGCATCATCCTACATTCATTGGAACCACAATGCCCCAAATATTCTTTAAAAATAAACACAATGCACCCCGCCAACAGCCCGGGGAGTTCTCTGCCTCGGGGGACTCGTCGAATAGAGACTCATACTTGCAGGCTGGATACATCGCCAGGAGTACCACAAATAGTGTTCGACAAGAAGTAATAAGTTAACGGAAACGACAATCAATATGAATTTGCAACTTCTCAACTATACTGAAGTGGGTGCTCGACAGCGGGCCAGAGCGCAACCTGCCCCGCCTATCCATTTGGGGACGGCAAGGTTGCGGGGTATTCCTGTCACCCTAGTAACGCTAAATAACAAATCTTAAAATTCGAACAGGTCCAATACAGGTGGTTACTTATTTGCCGTCCATTTGTGACATTTAAGAATGGTAATCAGTACAAGAGTCGCGTTTGATGGCGGGTCTCCTGGACCTCGCCAGCTGCCACGAAGCTGTTCAGCTGGCAGCAAGTGGGGCGCACAGTCTTGGCCGCTTGGTAATGCGTTCTACAACAGTTCTGAGTTTATTCTGACGCTTGGTACAATTTATTACCAATTAGCCGTGTACTCGTCAGTCGTGCAAGGTGGAAGGGGGGGTTAGTTGTGTTCTCGATTGAACAGCCAGTACTGACAGCACCCATAAATCCCAACTTCATTAAAACATCCAAGAGCGACGGCGTGTTCCACCAGTGGACCCATCGGAACACGTTGTATACAGTAGGACACATCTTTTGTGAGTACACAAATAGATCTTCAAATGAGGCGTAGAAAGAAGAAATAGACATTGACGCGATTCGAGTATTCCGTAAGGTATTCCGAACCGTGAAAATGACCGCAGCGACCAATACCATCCTTAGGAAATTTATAAATACCATCTGTGCGCCAGTAGTTACAATCGGATTGGGGTGAGTATGTCTCCTTCCGCGTCATTAACGTTGCGGATTATGCATTAAAGGCTCACATGAAGCTTTGATGGTGCAAATTCCTCTAGTTCTAAATTTGCTGACGAGTGCAGGTTACTCCTCTAATTTGTCCCCAACGCTAACAGTGGGCAATGACACAGAAGTCCTGAGCACAATACTGGATGGTATGAAGACCATGCTGGATTCGCTTGACGAGAGACTTACGACTGGTCTGGACGAAGTGATGTCCGAAGTCCGGGAGCTGAAGAGCCTGACGCGCCCGACAAGATCTCGTCAAAGTGTACAGGGGCGACCAGAGCTAGATGGCGTATTCTTGTGAACTAATTCAATATTGATTTATTTACATTTTATTCTATACTAATTTGAGCTATCAGAAATCGCGATATGAGATGGACTCACCGACTTTGAAGAGCGGATCGGTATATCAAGGAATAAAAGGGCAGGGTCCGCACTGTTATAGGTATAGATTTGAGGAATGTTTATAATGGCGGGCGAGAGGCGTGGTTCTCTGTATACAGGCCAGGTTTGACGAAAGAAATCAACGGTGGACTGTATAGATATATAGACAATTGCTGGATGTTGATTTGATACCATCACAGAGCCCTACAGACGACAGCGAATTTCGAGTTGGGTATCGATATAATGATTGGATTCATGACATTCGCCTTGAAGAGGCTGCGTGCCACGATGCTGGGGCCGTTGTCGTCGCGGTAGCTGAGTCCGGGCGTGACGACGTATAGAATGAAAAAAGGAACGGATTGATTCTGAGCGATGAATTACTGGATCCTGCGAGATGGTTTACGTATACTGAAAAATAATTTTGCACATCGCACAAGAGACACGCAATCGCGAATGCCAAGCTTAAATAGCAACTAATTACTTTAACGTGGTTGGACACCCAGCCGCGCAGGACACCTACCCGCGCACTTTTGCTAACTCTACCAATTTTAGCCAACCCCAGCACCCACCCAGGGCAAAAGGGTCAATTGAATTTGGTACCAATTGGTGCCATCTACTCTTAATTCCTTATTTTCAATTGATTTGGTCAATTTAAAGGTGTTGGCGTAACTGCAGTGCCAGTCTGAAGTGACTGACTTTTGGTGGGGAAATCAGCTTCCCCACCAAAATGGAGCATTTCAGACATGCAGGATCAACGTCAATAAACACCAGCCAGGTCAACTATTTGGGCGGTCCGCCGCGGACCGCTTAAGAATGTACTATTATACACTCAGAATCTAACTGACTAGACCCTTCTACATCTTTCCCACAAGTTTTTGCATAATGCCCAGTCTCACCGCAGTTGCCACATCGTCGTTTACTCGGTCCGCCACGGGCCGCCTCCTCAGCACTACCAGCCATTTCACCAGCTGGCCGCTTCCCCTTTTGTTTCTCTTCAATTATTGCCTGGGAATCCTCAATTCTAAGTGCCCCTCCAAGCTGCACTCGGGTTCTCTTAGCCCTCCGGCGTTTGGCGAGTGCTAGATTGGCATTCTCAAGTGTGCGGACCCGATCCTCCAAAATCGTAATTTTATGCGCCATTGTTTGTGAACCCTTTGACAGCTGATCAACAGCCTCAAGAATTGGTGTAGGGGAGCTGCCTTGATGGTCCGAGATCCTGCCTTTAATAAAACTGGATTGCTGGACGGTTTGTTGGGCATTGGAGGGTGTTTGTGATTCCCACTTGGAAGGGGATACAGGAAGGGATTGCAACGGAGTTTGTAGGGAGATATCCAGCTTTAAAATGACAGAATCTGGGTCCCAAGGAGAGATTCCAGCTCCTCTAAACCCAGACTTTATATTTTCTTTCGTAAAGATCTTGTCGTGGGCTGCCTTGAACGCAACGAAGAACTCAGACTTGGTGATGTGGTTGATAGAGGCCCGGATGAAGAGATTGATCTCATCACCATATGCACGCTTTAATGGCGAGAATAATCCAACATCTAGTGGCTGGAGTAGATGAGAGGAATGTGGTGGCATGCTGATAGGGATAATGTTGTGCTCTTTGCAGTACTGCTCAAACTCCGCTGATACATGGCTCTCATGGCCATCAAGGATAAGCATCCGGTACACACCCTTTGCCCGTTGCTTCGTATGCTTGTCGAAGTGCCGAATCCAGTCAAGGCCAGTCTCGTTATCTGTCCACCCATTTGGAGTAGGCTTGATTATCCAGCTTGGTGGGAAGCCTGACTCTGTTGTCCAGTTGGCAAGATGGTAGGCGCCTTGCACAATGACAAACGGCGGGATACACCAGCCCTTCGCATTGATGCATTCAATAACTGTTGCCCATTCCCGGTTTCCAGGCTGTATAGATTTAGCCTTTCCATGTCGATCAGAACGTGTAACAACCATTGATGCGGTTATCACACCCATCATAAAGCCAGTTTCGTCAAAGTTGTATAGGTCGTCGTCTGTGATCCCATACTTGGCCATCATGTTGCGGAGCAGCCGAAACCAGTTGCCGATAACCTCTGGATCTTCGCAGAGGGCCCTCTGGTAGTCATAAGGCCGATTAAACCTCGTTTTCAAGCTTGGTTGTGCATCCACGAAGCGTCGAGCCCATTTGGTACCAACAGGCTTGCCATCACGCGATGCCAACAAGAGATTAGCCATGTCTTCCACACCAGAAAGCCGCATTGGAAATCCTCGTGCATCTTGCTCAATGATATATCGAACAAGAGTTTTCTCTTCAATTGGGTCCAGTTTATGGTCGTGGACGCGTGATTCTTCACGCCGCGGTCGGTTGTTCATCCTGTCACGTAGGGTAGATTCAGGGATATGAAAGATCCGAGCAGCCTGACGTCTACTTAAGGGTTTCTTTTGATTTTTTTTGGAATTCTCAATTGCCTGAAGTGCTAGTTGGACTTTCTCTTCTTTTGAGTAGATTGGCATTGTGGATATTGATTTCTAGCGTGTTAAATATTTAAGTAGGTAGAGTGATGCGAGACTGACGCGAAAAATGGGGACGCGATCCGCACCAAAAACAAACCCGCCCACCAAAACTTTAAATCTTTAGACTGGCACTGCAGCCACACCACAACTCTAAATTGACCAAATCAGTTGAAAATAAGGAATTAAGAGCAGATGGCACCAATTGGTACCAAATTCAATTGACCCTTTTGCCCTGGGTGGGTGCTGGGGTTGGCTAAAGTTGGTAGAGTTAGCAAAAGTGCGCGGGTAGGTGTCCTGCGCGGCTGGGTGTCCAACCACGTTAGTTGTATTGCAGTTCAGAGGAGAGCAGAAAGCCACAAAGGCCGACTTCAGAAAGGAGCTCAGTGGCATAGGCGGGAGCTCAATGACTACCAATACATTTCCGATATTGCTAACAATAATTCAACTCAAGAGAGTACATTGGATGTGTTAGTGGTAATAGTTAGAGAAACAAACCAAAGCTTCTAACCTAGTAAAGCAAAATTCAGCTTACAGCATCATGTTTGTTAGCACGGTTTTTATTGTTGGTCTTGCCTAATCGTATGGCTCCGGGCTCTGTCTGGCCTGCTAGCTTCTAAGTTTGCTGCAATAGTGCGTGAATGTTTGCCTGCAAGCGAGGAAGACACTCAGTGACAGGAAACCACGTTGGCTTGGTCGGATCTGTTCTTTGGTGGAAGCTGTCTCGAAAACCCGCCCATTTAAAAGTGTGTGATGGTAAAATCATATAGCACGCCCCTTCTGGGACTGCGCCGGTTCCGTAGGTACGGGTGAGCCCGTTGATGGCCTGGGCGATAAGCGCCATGGAAGGCGTTCCCTTGTGGTGAACAAGGGCAGGGAGCGTAGTGAACTTAGGCGGCTTCATAGACTCTAACAACTCGTGATACGAAATGAGTGCGTCGCGAAACAACGAGTACACCTTTTCTAAGCCGTGGCTGTCGTGGCTATCGTGGCTGCATTTGGGCGAATACGGCAAATACGTCTTGACCCCATAGGTGAGCTTTCCGAGGGTGGACTGTACTTTCAGCCCATTTGAGCATTGGGTTGCGGTTAGTGTCGCTCCAGGACGCCACCTCCTTGGCGAGCTCGAAGGTGGTAAGGTCTTCGAGGAACAGAGGTGGGATAGTCTCCGTGTTGTCCTCCACGCAGGTTTCTCCTGGCTGCAGATCTATGGTATCCTGCAAGTTGTATTTCACCAGATCGACAGCCTTGCGAACGAGGTTGGTGGCTTTGCAAGCAATAATCGGATTAACGCCGATCAAAAGTGCTTAAGACGATGAGGACGTCGTCTAGGATGTGTACGTTTAGCTCGCCTTGGCATACCTATGCCAGCGCCGTACAGTTGGTAGATACAGCTGTGATATCACCAACCGACTTTAAGGCTCTCCGGGGCGTAGTAGGTGGTGTGAGTTTCTGCCTAGCAAGGCCGAAGTCGTCCTGGATGGAACCATAAACCTCGGACACCTCGCCAAGGGTCAATGTATAGGGCAGTCCGAACCCAGAAAAGCTCTGGGGCTGACTGCAGGTTGACTGTGCGAAAGTGCTTGAGTCCCTGTCAGTAAAGTCAAGGCCAATGTAAGTCCCGTCGACATCAACAGGCTGGCTCAGCCCAGCACTAAATACTGGGTGCTGGTGGTCATCTATATAACTGAAGTTGTAGTTTTCAGACATGAAGGAGTCCGAGGTGATTCCCGAGAGACCCCAAAGACATAGTTTTGCGTTTTAGCTCCGGGACCAACAGGGCAGCGGTCAATAGTGGCGAGGCCATTTCAGAGTCGGACATAAACTGGGCCTGCGCCTGTGGCATGCTGCCGGTCGCTGACGAAACATTGACGAGGTCTTCTATACTCACGCCTCATCAAAGACGTAAGAAAATAGCAAAGACCCGCAAAGAGGCCAATCGCCAAGCCTAGAAAGATGGCAAAATAATAATTAAGCTCGTACATAGATCTGCTCAAATTGTTTACAGTGCTGATCCATCACAAACCACCATGTGGGAAACCTAGACGGTCTGGTTTTTTGAGAGCCCTCCCTGATCTGCTGAAAATCTCCTTGACACTCTGCAACTTCCCTTGCCGCCGCGTAGCGCGGCCCGTCTGCTTGGACTTTCATTCAAGTTTATCGACATACTTCCTAACGCCCTCTTTGTAGATATCACAGAGTTCCTCGGCAGTAATCTTGATCATCGCGTCGGTACAGCCAGGTAGTGCATTCGCACAATCTTGACACATGAAGTCGCTAAGAAAGAGAACCAATCCAAAATCGCCATTGGGCTTGCCGTCTAAATTTCGGAAGGTCTATGAAAAAGTTAATAATTTAGAAGAGTCAGAGGTTCAACGAGGAAATTTAAACATGGAGACAAACAGCGAGAAAGACATAATTACTTTGTCGAAATCCTTTCGTGGTGTTGCGGCTTGCTGGTCTTTGCCTCCATAAGACCTCCGTACCGAAATAACCGCCGGAGCTGGACCTTTTTGGTTATTGTTTCCAGGCACTGAGCCCGAAGCAGGGGTTTCAGGAAGACGTTGACTGGGTGTGACTGTTTGGGAGGGATGATTTCTTGGAGTGCGAGGAGTACTAGGAGCGCTGGGAGTGTGCGTAGTGGCAGGAGGCGTAGGAAGGGCTTGACATGTTGGGCCGCCTGGTGTCCCGCGCTGTTGGCTTGCCGCTAAAGATGGCAGTACCGCAGCTGGTATGGCTTAATATAGTTGCGAGGAACATCTGCTTATTCCGGCCTGCGTAAAACTCCTCAACCTATCATATATCCTGTTTCGTAGCTCTTCGAGCTACGTCTTCTCCATAAAGCCTGTGCCTGCCGAGCCACTAATTCATCCGTAAGTCTCTGCTCACACTAAACATCCGTACACACAGTTCTTCGACGTCTTAATTTCTGCTATACATTGCTAATGGTCATACAGCAATGAACCTTTGTGACAGGTCTGTCGTGTAGAAACAGACCTCAACAGAGCGTGAACTTGGAGGACACTCCTGCACTTCGAGTACCCTGCTAGGTGCTAGCATTAGCCAAGTCTTGGATGAAGGGCTGCCAGGCGAACTGAATGGGATCGGCCATGGCGGAAAACGACGTCCAGGACTGGCCAAAGATCGAGGCCAGCTACTGGTCCGATACAATTAAGGCCCGGGCCGAGGAGGACCGGGTCATGGTTGGCAAATTCGAATCCAGGACAGCACCTATGAGGCGCCAGCTTGCCATGCTGTTTGAACAGCGGGAGGAGCTGACAAAACCGCTGCAGGAGGTCAAGAGGCAGTGTGATCTCGTGGAGGCTGGTCTTGACGGCGTTTCTCTCCAGTTCGAAGAGGCAAAGCAGATGGTGGCAGCCGATCGGGAGCGCAAGGATGAGAGCGCGCGGGCATGGTTCAACTACAACAAGTCCCTAATGCTCTTCCCTGACCAAAGTCCGGTCGCCGCACTGCCTGTTGACGAGGTCTTGGTCACAAAGTCTGATAATTCTGAAAGCGACAAGAATCCAGCTCAGAAGCACAAGTCTAGCATCATTAACTCTTCCTCGGGCCACTACTCTCCGGTCTCCGCCGTCAATTCTCGCCGTTGCGACAAGCCTCTATCCCCCATCATCGTCGACGACCCCAACGATCATGGCCAATCCGGTCACTCTCGATCAGGGTCTTTTGTCCACTCCTTCGATTCGCCGCTTTCCAACTTGGTCGTGAGCACCAGCACAAGCAGGCCCACGCCGTCGCGGTCTCCTATCCGCACGCATGGCCCCATGCTTCTGCCCAAGATTCGCTCCCAGGATCAGGACGTTGTGCCAATTGCTGTCCCCCAGCCTCAGACAAGGCCTTCGAAGCGCGGAAGAACCTCACCGGCACCATCTCTGTTGCCCAACAGGAGCGTCTGCCACCCAATACACCAGCGCAGCTACACAAATCGAGAGACCACCAACTACAACTCTACCCCCGTTGTGTCTGCTGCTTGGTTCCCTTCGACGCTCCCAGAGGAATTCGACTGCAGCCTGCTGTGCTCCCCGGTCATGTTCACAGATGCTGAGCTCACCCAGGCAACAAGAACGACAGCAATCGACAGCCGCGCTCAGCGTGCTTCGTCATGCAACCTTGGTCAGGTTACGGTAGAGAAGTATAACTTCCCATCATACAGCCAGATGCCCTTCGTCCAGGATGCTGAGCCACCCACCCCTAAAGCGGGCAGCCCCAGGCCGACACCTCAAGCCACTCAGGCTATGCTGCCCGTGTCAACGCCAGCGTGCCTGTGCGGTTCTTCTCCCATGGCCCCGGCTGCCAGTCTGACACCAGAGCCTCAGCCCATTGAGCCGGTCCAGGTCCTGCAGCCGTCAGCCTTGGCCCCCGCCCCCACCACCACCCTCCTCAACTACCTAACCACGTCCAACCCTGCGCCCAGCCTGGTCCACTACATCGCCTTTCCCCTGAGGGATCCTCATATCAAGCACTTCTGGTGGGACGTCAGGCAGGTCCGTCCATGGACCTCCTTCAACACCTCTACCATCATGTCGCTCGCTGGCGGCGCGGCAAGCAGCGTCCTCACCTGCCCGGAGAGCTTCCTGCCCAGCCCCATGAGCTCGCAGCGCCACCCTGAGACGGAGCTGGTGCTGCACTCGATCTACGCCAACTGGTACCTGCCCAAGCTCAACGCCGCGCTGGCCCTGTCCTCCAACCGCCCAGTCCAGCTCAGTGTGCCGTCCAAGTCTGGCCCCCACGCCACCAAGGACACGGAGCAGATGTTTGTGGTGACCATGGCGGGCGACGCCAGCTCTGCTGCGGCCATCCTCGGCGGCAAGCCATCAGCGCGCGTTGTCGGGCTGGTTAAGTCATTTGACCGGTTCAACACGTCCATGAGTGTCGGCGGCAACGTCAAGATGGTTGAGTACCTCAAGGGACTGGCGCACCTGCACTATGTGATGCGCGAGCACAGCTGCCGGTATGGTTTCATCCTGACTGAGATCGAGCTTGTTGTGGTGCGCAACGGTGTTGAGGACACTCCTCACTTTGGCTTCGTCGAGGTCATGAGCTCCCAGCTCAGCACCACCGCCAGCGACACTATCGACCCGACAAAGAAGGATGGTGGCAACGACACCAGCAGCAGCGTGCCCATGGCGGCCTGCCTCGCCCTCTGGGGCCTGTGCATGCTCGCCAGCGACGAGCCGCTCCCCAAGGGCCACGCCCCCGCGCGCTCTGAGATCGGCGCCCCCGCCGAGGGCACGCGCAGGAAGGCCCTGCCCCGCGACACGTGGATGCCGCAGCCCCAGCTGGCGGAGAAGAGGGAGGCCAAGCGCAGCCGCGGCTGGGTCTTCCCCAAAGACGCCGTCGGGCGCAAGGAGCTCGGTAAGAGGGGTGTTCGCTACGGCGGCGCCTGCTAAACAACTGGGGCTGGGCCCCGACTCCACGGAGTATGTGGTTAGAGGCCGAGTCAATGGTCTCGCACAATTGAGGATTGACCGGCACTCAGCTGGCCTGAAGAAGCCGTTGCCTCGTCGACGGGAATTACTTTAATTCGACTTCGGGAAAACCAGGAGGAAGTACCATATTATGGCCCAATAATAAGCTTCAAGGCCACAGGACTGCAGAATGCTCGATCCCATATATGGCAAAGCCATCAAATCAGAGCGCCAGAAGGCGAAAAGATGTGCGAGGCGCAGCAGCGTGACGAAGGCATTGCGAACGCTTATCAGACTATAACTTCGGTCTTCAAGCTCGATCCGCAACAGACACAACAGCAGAAGGTTGCGAATAGCCTTATCCGAAGCTTCGTGTGGAATTGAATAGTTGGGACGTACGACCGCGCTGTTTCATTGTAGCTTATGGAAGCCTCGTTGTTAAATTCCAATGTTCAAAGAAGTGCTCAAGTTTTATAAAAAAAAAATACCCGCGACATCATTCGCTTTCTGGTCAATTGCGTTGTTATTCAGCGGAAAATGAGGCCGTCAGCGCGTAAGATCTCGTGTAACAGATTAAGATTATTCGCGTGCCCAGAGTGGGCAGGCACGCGTTAGTTATCATGATATAGAGCCATATTTTCATTCGCCTTATTTCAATCTTTGCGATAAGCTTGAGTATTGGGCTTCTTCATTTCCAAAAGGCTTCCGCTGCCTCAGCTGACATATTCCCAGTGAACATCCGCGATTCGCCCCTTGCCACTGCACTTTCAACCTGAATTGGCTGCCCTTGGCCGATTGTGCCGAAGTTCCCTCTTGCCACCTTGGCCTGACCAGAAGCGTACATGTATTTCACCTCGATGTTTGTCAAGCAGCTCAGTTCCGTAATAGCAGGTTCATAGAACCGCAGGCACAAGTCCAGGGTGTTTCTGTGCTCCCGCAACAACTTGAGATATTCCTCGGCGTCTTGCGAAGTGTCTGTCGGAGAAGACGAAGGGTGCAAATCTATGGCTAGGTCCAGGCCTGAGATTTTGCTTTTCAATTTGTCCACAGACTGAGTGAGACCGGCGACAAGGTTGTCAGGCTCGACATCAGCTCCACTCAGAGTTATCCTATTACCAAATTTGTATTAGTAGCCTGTCTCGACTTCCTTGCCACGTATGGGACTATACAAACATGTATATGAAGGCAAGGCCATCCGGAAAAGTGCCTTGGCATGCCACCATATCTGCTGCCAAATATTTGATGGTATTAGGGAAGCGTGAGCCATGGTCCTGACCCGACAGCGCTTTGACTTTTGGTATTCTTTCGTCGCAGATCTTGTTGTAATATTCCGTTACCTGCATCAATCCCTTCATGCTCTCCTCGTGGCCAGTTGAGGGATCCCCGTCTTCCATTCCAAGGTCATTCTGCAGCACTCCTGTGTTCTTGAAGGGCTCCAGTGCGCCGCGAAGGCGATTGAGCATTTCCCGCGCAGTTTCCACCAGATCAGTGAGGGTCGTGACACTTTCTGTGGTTGTGGATCGCTCGATTGACATGTTTGCAAATACACCGGGCTCTATGGTGGAAAAACGTCTGTGGATACGATGCAACGAGTGTATAGTTAGCGGTGTCGCTTTGTTTGCCTTTAGGTGTTTGCGGGTCGAACCAGATGTGGGAAAGAGGCACCCTGTCAATTTATACAAAGGAGGTTCCTCTGGCCTCGGAACGTGTTGGCCAGGCAGACAGATAAGCCTCACAAGGCACATTTCTCGCCCCACAAGGATGCCTTGTGTCCAGGGTGATACGCCTACCATAGATGATTGTTGGCGCAGTGATATGAGTCACACCTTGCCAGAATGCATCGCAACCCTCCCGAGCCTCACCAGTCAAAGTGGCAATTGATCGGTGAAGCACAGCTATCGCCTGCTGTGTTACCTTATGATACCTGCTATGGTTTCGCTAAGTACTTAGTGGCCTGCTTGTGGTGGCTGTGCTGTAGGTATGTGTGGTGGAAGCCGACATGTTCCGACAACGTTTGTCCAGCGTGACCTACGATACGGGCGTGCAAAGAACTTCAGCTGGGATAAATTCTGCAACACCTTACTCGATATGGAGAACAACAAGCTTTTACTCCTCTTCGTCTCAGGGATAGAGGAAGGAATCCAGCGGTTGCGAACTTCTTGGCATCGACATATCCAAAGAACTATGTACTTCGGTTATTTCGTCTTCGGATGACAACCGGAATCGTGATACCCTTAAACTACTTCAAGACCTCAAGAATTGAATCGCCTTTTCATTACACCTTGTCGGCGCGATAATCCTTTAGCCGGCTATGTTTTCAAACAGCCTAATTTCTAAGTAGTTGCTACGTCTAATTAAAAATTGTAAACAATTTGTTGTCTACCTGGGAATTTAGGGGTCCTTAGGTTTAAGAGCTCATGAGGGTAAGGTTGATATCCGGAACAAGCTTCAGATTCGGACATCCAATGTCAATCCCATTGACCATCTTATACTGCAATATGAGGTCCGCTTGCGTAGATTTTCTTGGACGCTGGGAGTTATCACATATATATCTGAAATCTGCAAAATCTATAATGCTACACTATTTTAACTTATTCGCAATCTCGGTACATGTCTGAGCGCACCCGCCTGAACCAGGAACAATAGTCTTGCTACGATTTCGCGCGGTTTCTTCTCCGCTGTACAGATGATAGTTCCGCAGCAAATTTCGAAGGGCAGGCCAACCATGGAAAACTCAGGTTGATGGCCGTATTCAATGTTCACTACGGCACATCCTGTTTCACATTGAGGCTCATATGTTGCTCTGGACTGCTTAAAACTCCTCCGGTAACAGTCTGCCCCTATACACCCAATTCAACTAATTTATGGTGGTTGCTGACCCAGCCGGCAGCCCCTGAGCCCAATATCCGGCATTTCGGCACCATGCCCCCAAGACTACTACAACCACCCAGTGGCTTTCTGATGCCTATGAGGAAGAGTACCTAGCACTATATAAAGTAGGAGGGAAGCGTGAGAATGCAGATGTGTACCTGCACTAAGCAGCGCTGCAGCCAATCAGAACGTCCCATTTTCCCAGCCCGTGCCTCCCAATTAAGTAGCTCATGTTTTTGAACTGGGGAGCAGCCGCCGCGCCGGCTTGCTAGAAGGCCTCCCGTTAGGAAAAGGAGTGCTCTGCATCAGGACGCCTACAGGCAGAGAGGGCCATGCGATCGGAGGGAATGGCCATGCGTGCTCTCGTCCGTGGGATCCACTAATAGGGCCACAGCAATTTTACCTGTATTCAAGATATGTCTATATGTCTACCCGTCTTGAACACATCATTACGATTCAATCAATCTCGACACGGGCCTCCTAAGTAGAGGCTCAGGCGAAAGCCTAAAATGTGATAACAATTCATCACCCGATCCTTAGGTAGGGATCAAGGAAGGCGACGCATCGTCTCCTCAAATACTTCTCACTACGTCATCTTGGCACAAGACATGTTTTCACATTCTACCTCCGATTGTGAACAGTTTAAACGTCAAAATGACAACAGCACGCGTTCGGTTCGATTACCTCTGTTATCGTGTAGGCGTCAAGTTCGACGAGTCCTACGATATCCCCCATCGCATCGTCCGGGCAGGCGACGATTCAGACAAGGCGAAAGCCGAGGACAAATCATTGTGGAATGCGGCGATGAATGCCATTATGGAGCATAGCGAGGTGACATGCCTCCAGCGTGCCAGTGCGGCCTCGTGTGCGTGTGGGTTACCAGCAACGGCCACCGAATACCTACCACCGATGCAGTTCCTTGATGCTCCGAAGCCTCACGTTGTGGCGATCGTGGATCTGTTCTGCGGGAACCTGAAATGTTGGACGCGGACACGGCAGAGCATGCTGCAAGTCATGTCGCGGAACCGCTCTCCAGATGGTGGCCTTCGTGGCCCGGACCCAGGACTCTTCGCAGAGCTTATGTCATGTAGAGTATGCAAGAAAAAGGAGGGGCTGAGGGAATGCGGGGCCTGTCACGTCGCGGGGTATTGTCGGAAAGAGCACCAAGAGGCGGACTGGCCAAACCACAAGGCAGAGTGTACGCCGTGGCCGACGCCGACATTCGGTGCAAGGTGCCCCTTGGACGAGGCGGACGCTGACTCCGACAGCAAAGTGACCTACAGCGCCGTCTTCAATGTCGCGGGACCCGGAGAGCCGCCGTGGTTCAGGGAGATTAGTCGAGAGGAGGTCGTGAGACGTTTATTGATGGGAGCAGCTGGAATGGAAGACCTGGAAGTCGAGATGAAGTAAAATGAGTTAAAAAGCGAGCGCAGGTCCGCGCACAGATTGTTTCGAAGAAATTGTGAACTTCTCATAAAGTTTCCAACAAAGTGGGAAGCGGCATCCTTCTCCAATCGCAGGACACGGAGGGGCTCGCGTTCCCGCACATACCTCCGGGTACCCTCATGCTCGGGGCAGCCCGAGTAGGACCTTCTCTAGGGTCTTGTTCTGCGTCAGTGAGCGCAAAGCCCCGGCACGCATGGCAGCCCCGTACGCATCAGCCCCATCTTAAACTCCCGCTTGGCTGCGAGTCGCGGACAGACGTACTTGCCGTGCTTTTCTTTGTCAAGCTGCACCGTCTCTATGGGAGAAAGGGACGAAGGGATACCCGAGCCTGGAGAAGTGTGACGTGCTTAGCTTGTATGTGCAATTGTCACGATGCAAGCGGTTGCGGGACATACGGCTTATACAGCCGATCCTAATGGAGCACTTCGAACAGGCGCGGATGTATCCGGAGCTCATAGAAGGGGTCGATCGATTAAAAGAGCTAGCAAGACAGACGGTTGAGCGGTTTGAGGCCAGGCATGGGAAGCAAGGTTAGGAGGCAATCTCCGTTTTCGTTCCCACAAAAAAGGGAGAGCGGACCCAATCAGAACCCATTTTATTAGCCAATCAGAAGGCAGTTAACTTTGCAACCAATCAGAGGGCAGGAACCCAGGGTGTCAGGGTCGGGTGCGAATAAGAAAGACCTTCCTAACGGAAGGCAATCCAACCCATTCGTCCTTCCTTTTTTTTTCCTCCTTCCGTCTTTGCGACGTTTGCCTGACACAGCTGTCTGACTCCTCCCCATCAGACGGCTTGCGCATGCCCCAGAAACCCGAAACCGTCCGCCTCTTGCTATGAACAAGTCCGTCACAGAGCCGGGCCCTCCAGGGCCCGGAATAACATCGCAGGCGTCATTCAGCGCCGCAAACTTGTCATCGTCCCCGGATGTCATCGCCAATATCTCAGTACCGCAGCTGGCAACCCAGCTGAGTAGCATGCTGGGAGCCTCCCTTGGTTTCGGGATTCCGATGAACTTGCTCCTAGAGGTAATGTTCAAGCACCTAGGTCTCGAGACTAAGAAATAGACACGAGGATCCAGCAAAAGACCAAGACGAGGCGGAAAGGCTCTGTATTGGTAGCCCACCCCCCAAAGAGGACTTATCTGACCCCTCACGACATCCAGGCAGTCCGTGACAAGCATGAGGTAAGTCGCAAAGGCAGCTCTCATGTCTCTGAAGAATACGAAGACGCAGAAGAAGATGTCGGTGGGAGAGTAATTGTGGGAGAGGACGAGGGAGGGGATGATAGAGAAGAGGGGGCGGAATATAGTTCAGAAGACCAGCACGCTGAGGGAGAGGAGGACCTTGATCCCCCTCAAAACGAAATTAATGGTCAGAGGAATGAGGTAAATTCTCTGCTAGCTTCGCCCTCATCGTCAGCTGCGCTTGTTGGCACCGTCCCACCAAAGACCAAAAACCACGATCAGAACGTTGCCCCGGGAGGTCTCGCAGGCAAGGCATCTCTGTCTGCACCAGTCAACACAGGGTCGACTTCAGCAGCTAGAACCAACTTGAACTTGAAGGCTCTTACCCATGCCACTGGCAATGACGGCTCTGAAAACGTCAACGGTACCAGCTTACGGAGTACGCGACAGGCCCAGCCAAGCTCCCCGCATGCCCTTCCGGCATGGCATCGTAGTTTTGATAACACAATCCAAGAAGTCTCGGAGACCTCGAATCCACCTGGTGATGCCCAAAAGTTTGAGGCTGGAAGGAAGTATCAACGTATCAAGCGCTTCTCGTGCCTGGCCGGTCCTGACTTGACTGATTTACGAGGGGTACGCTGTTCTACATGCCACCTCGCCCAACCTGAAGCCTCTACAATGTTTTTGGTGTGCTTGATTTGTCCGTACTGCGCCAGCGACCAGTGTTGCTAATAGTATGGCAATAAAGTAGTATATTGTAATATAACCCATATGATATGGACTTTCTCATATTGTGACAATATGGTATGAAGAATTTGATATTGTGACAATATAATATGATGATGTCCATATTGGCAATATATTATTTATATTGGGTTGTCAGTCCTGGGGCGAAATTGCCTTTTGACAGTAGCGGGCAGGCCTTACCAGACTACACAGTTGACCTGTGACCTAGCAGATAATTACTTTAAGTGGCGCGTCTTATGTGCTCTATAGTAGCATTCTCTGCTAGACTAATGGACATGCTGGTATGTAACCTGTGTCTGCTTCCCCTCCTAGCGGTATGCTCGCTGGCGTCGGAGACTTTGACTTCGTCCCAGGGATAACCCGACTTTGTGTCCTGTCCCACTTTCCACCCCGCCCTCCTTTACGGACACTCTTCTGGATACGCCTCCCTATAGGCGGCAGGTTTTTTGATTTTGGGGTAGGGGACGCTTGGCTCTTCATCTCGTGGAACCGTTTCTCAGTCCAGTCGAATATGTTGTCGTATTTGAATCCTTTGGACTGAAACAGGCGGCGGAAAAGTTGGCGAAGGTATGCGTAGTCGGGCCTGTCCTCGAACCCTAGTGACCGGGTATAGTTGAGATACGTGGCGAATTCCTCTGGCAGTCCCACGCAGAGTTCTTCCACCAGTAGTGTCGTCTTCTTCTCTTTTATCAATTCATTCTTCTCCTTGTTGCTCGCGGCCCTCAGGCCTTGCCACGGCAACCTGCCTCGAGCAAAGTAGAGTAACACATATCCCAGGGACTCTAAGTCATCACCCCGAGACTGTTCTATCCTACGTATCAGTAAGAAAGTAGTCATCAGGCTTCATAAACACGCACCTCGTCCATTATGGTTATTGAGGCTAGCGTATCGACTGGTGCCGCCGAACGCGCGAGTCTCCCAGCGCCGATCCTGCTCCGCATCGCAAAACTCCTTGGCCAGGCCGAAGTCGATGGTGTAAAGTATATTGCCTTGCTTGCCAACTCCCATGAGGAAATTGTCCGGCTTAATATCGCGATGGAGAAGGCCTTGGGAATGGATGTACTCGATCCGAGAGATGGCCTGGTCGCCGATAAGAAGAATGGTCTTCAGCGAGAAACGTCGGTCGCAGTAGTTGAGCAAGTCCTCAAGCGATGGGCCGAGAAGATCGTGGACCAACACGTAGTAGTCGCACTCTTGCCCAAACCACAGGACTCGCGGTATTCCAACGCCGCCAGACAGAGCATTATACGTCTTCGCTTCGCTCTCGACGATGTCAGAGTCGTCTCTGACATGCATGAGCTTCATCGCAACCTCCTCGTTTGACTGGATATCGGTCCCTAACCGGGTCAGCCTCGATTTGGCGCTATGAGACCTGAAAAACGTACCCGCATAGACGAAACCAAAGCCGCCTTCACCAATTTTACGGTCGGCACGGTATTTCTCATTGATGATGATGTCCTAAGAGAGGTTGTAAGTGAGAGCCCGGTCCTGTCATCCCATTGGACCATAATTACACGTCCCATATACCTAAAAGGGTGATAATCTGACAAGTATATTTCTAGAACAAGTCAGATGAGAAAGATCATACAGAGACCCTATAGGGATATGTCAAGAAAAGACTGCGGCAAGTATCTTGAATCTTCTTCTGGTCTATGGCGACATTTTTTTAATAACCTTTCTTTTTTCTCTCACGAATGCCACCCACGAAATAGCGACTAACAATATAGTGTCTGATGCAATGAAGAGCACGCCCCCAACCCAGTCCACGTTGTTTAACGTCTATGTAGCGCGAGGCGGCTTTAATGTCAGAAGCTTTGGGACAAGGAGCAATCCGACAGTGCAAAAAGGAGAAATGGCGTAAAAGATCCACCGCCATGTTGTCTTTTGCGCAATCATACCACCTATTACTGGTCCTAGGCAGTTTCCTAAGGCCCATGCGCCAAGACTCCCATGTGTCAGCCATAACCACAGAGTTGACTTGGTCGCCAAACAAGACGAAGCCCTCGGCAGCCCTCGTTCCCTGCAGCCTCAACGATCGAAGCCGTCAGCCCACCACCAAGAGGACAGACCGCCTAGCTTAGATTCAAAGGACACCTTCCAAGGACGTCCTGTCAGATGACCACTTCTCAGACCAAGGCTCCGATCAACTTCACATTTTCCACATGTGTATTACACATGTTGATCAACATCTTGTCAACATACACATCACATCGAAAATGGGAATGTTGATACACATCAACATCACTTCACACCCCTTTATCTCCGTGTACACGATGTTGATCATGTTGATATGGCCCGTGCTAGTACTAGGTGGGGCATTACCCAGGGGCGGCAGAACCCCTCCCTCCCGGAAAACCCCTGTCCAGTACCTAATTTGGGGTGTTTACCTACCGAAATTCTCCACCCAACCGCGTTTTTGGAAGGACAAACGCGTCCAACATGTCCGGAGCAGACCCCCTACCCTTGGTGGAGTCGACACCTGAGACTGCATATGAAAACCGACTCTTTACCCATTTTAAAGGCTATACCTTGTCTGAGCGCACCAAAGAAACACGATCATGGATTTGGCGCTTTGGTTACGATATCCAGAACGTGACCGAACGTCGATGGGTGTGCCGACCTTGTATCAAGCAGAATCGCCCCAAGCCGACTTCCATCACGTCCGTCGGTATTCAAAATGCCATGGAACACGTTTATCTGATTCACCACATCTGCGCGCCAGTGGGAGAGAAGACCAAGTCGGCGGCAGAGCGGAAGGCAGAGTTGATGGCAGAGAGGGATGGGCGCGGTGGGAGACACAAGTCGATTAGCCAACACTTCGGCCTGGACGCAGCCAAACCCCGTGAGCAAGCTATTGCCAATTCCTTCATCAAAGGATTTGACCGAGACCACTTCCAGCAGCTGGTTGTTCAGTGGGTTGTCAATACTAATAGGCCCTTCACTGATGCCGAGGACCCGGAGTTACGCGCCGTCTTCGAATACTTGAATCCATCCGTTGCGTTACGCAAGGCCCATGTAACTGGAGATTCCATTCGAAATAAGATCATTGCCGAGTACTACAAACACCGAGATACCATTATTGGAGTTCTGCGTCATTGCCCGGGCCTGGTGCATCTCTCTTTTGATGGCTGGACTGCTCGAAATCGACAGAGTCTGTGTGGAATTGCGTGTTTCTTCAGAGATGAGCAGAATCGTCCCTTGAAAATTGTCCTCGGTCTACCTGAGATATCGAAACGGCATACAGGCGAGAACATTGCGGCAGAAGTATCCACAGTCATCGATCTCTTTGGCATTCGAGACAAAGTAGGGTACACAACCCTCGACAACGCTGCCAATAACGATACAGCAATGGACACGCTCGGTGGACTCCTCGGGTTTGATGGCAAGCGCCGACGCGTGCGCTGCTTTGGCCATACCCTCAATCTTGCTGCTAAAGCCCTTCTTTTCGGCAAGTGTGCGGATGCTCTCGAGCTGGATGACCCATTCAGTGGTGCCGGTGTCGTATCTGATGCCGAATGGGCAACGTGGCTGAAGAAAGGGCCAGTTGGTGTGTCAGTTGCCCTGAATCTTGGGTTCCTTCGCTAAGATGTTTTAGGCAAGCTGCATAATATTGTTCATGATATTTATCGTGCGCAGCGCTTATCCTATCTACTTCGAGACATCCAAGCCGATGATATCAAAAAGGCATCAAGTGCCAAGTTACGAGCTAGAAAGCCACTCCAAGTCATTCGAGACAACGACACGCGCTGGCTCTCGCAGCTCTACATGATCCGTCGAGCGCTCAAACTTCGACGACACCTCGAGCTCACTGTTCTCAAATTCAAGCAGGAGTGGGAGGATGAGAACAGGGGCAAACGCACCAAGCAAGTCAGGAAGGGTGTTAAGGTACCTCACATCATCAGAGATGAATCACAGCTGTCTCAAAATGACTGGGATGTGCTCCAGCGGCTCGAGGAGATCTTAACAGAGTTTGAAACGGTGGTGAAAACTCTGGAGGGTGATGGCCAAGTCCGAAAGCGTAAGCATGGATTTGTTGGCTCTTATGGCAACATATGGGATGTCCTCTTAGGGTTTGAGAGGCTTATGGCCAAGCTTGAAAAGTTCAAGGCCGAAGCTGAGGGCTTCCCTGATCCGGAGCAATTCAGGATTGGTATCAACTTAGCATGGCAGAAGATGGACGAGTACTACCATAGTAAGTTTATCTTTCTTTCTGGCTATATGGCCAGAGCTGACCACATAAGAACTCGACGAAACCCCTGTCTACTACACGGCTATGGCGCTGCATCCTTCATATGGCTGGGCATGGTTTGAGCAGCAATGGGACCAGACCCCGGCGTGGATTTCAACGGCGAAGATCATGGTGAAGACAGTTTGGCGGAGAGACTATTCGCATGTCGCTGTGCCTGATGATTGTGATGACGAGGAAGGGCCTGCTCCGAAAAGGCGCAAGTTTTTCGACCCGTTCGACCATAACGACCGTCGAAAGCAGCCCCAGCAGCAGACTCGGCGAATTTCCGGCGACGAATATGAGTCTTGGTGTGCTAACGACAGTGAGCATATCGAGACCCGAGATCCTGTTGCATATTGGCACGAGAGGCGGCGCAAATATCCCCGCCTGTCTCGGATGGCTCTTGATTTTCTCACCGTTCAGGCCATGTCGGCAGAGTGTGAGAGGCTATTCTCGGCATCAGGCAGAATGGTCTCGCCACATAGGACACTTCTCGATGCACAAATCGTCAGCATGTGTCAAGTACTTCGATCATGGTATCGTGCCGGCCTGGTCCAACACATCGACCCCTTACTGCTGTCGATTCACGAGGAGGAGGAACTGGTGACTCTGCAGAGTTGTGGTGACGACGAGACTATGAAGACGAAGGCCACAGCATGGTTAAGCGGTCCCACAGCCGTGGAGAGTGACGAAGAGGCTGAGGAGTTCGCTACAGGGGGGTTTGGAGATGTCGCTATGGGGTTTACAATTGATGAAACGGAAATTGAGGATGGGGATTAGGCGACGACCGGGGTGATGTCAACGAAATCAACATTGTACATATACACATCACACTACGGGCATGTTGATCAACATCACGCGAGGTTTGGACGTCATGTCAACATCAACTCAATGCACGTGCTATGTGATGTTGTGTGGCATTAATCGGAACCTTGCGTCCGAGTGACTGCTGGCTATCAAGACATATGTCGACAACAACGCTGGCATTTCTATGCCCAACGGCGGTGTTGATTCGTCCGCATCTTCTATCGTTGTGAGCAACGACTCGAAGGGTTTTAACCATATTGTTGAATTGAAAATAAGCAAGTCGTAAGAGTAGAGGTGGAGTATTTCGGTTTTCAAAGACATTGTTGATTGCCCTGAAGGCATTAATAACATGTCTGTCTGAGGAGGGAGTATTGTATGATAAGTTTGTTTCTTTCAACAAGGAAACCCATGCACGGAACATGTTCTCATAATGGTCCTTGAAGAACACTCGAACGTTCTGTCTTATAAGCTGGTACGTCAGACATAGTCTGTCGTGAGTTGTGAGTTGACCTGGTCCGAATAATGAAGGATCCCACAGAAAACGTACCTAGTAGAAGGAATGTAGGATGAAATTCGATGCTCATTCTCTTGAGTCACACCATCCAGTCTCAATGCAGCAAACGACCGAGTAAGGATGTTAGCTCGTGTTTCATCCGCACAAAAGCTGCCACTCCTCAACACAGGGCTGATGGTCTCGGTGGACGCCATTATGTTAGATAGTAGCTATGAAATAACATTCGAAGGCGCGACACTTCAAGATTTTATATCTATTGAAATATACGAAGATTCCTTATTGCGGGTTCTGGGATCCTTCTTCACATGGGAACGGTGCTAGTGCAGATCCAGTACATATCTCAAGAATCTGAATCGCTAATTCGCATAGAAAAGTTGGCTAAATAGACTTTACACTTGTTTAACAAATTGATAATGTCAAGTATTAAATGTGTGGAGACAATTGTCGAGAAGGTTTACCACCTTACTGTGTGCATTGTCACAGTGACGTTGTTCTTCTCGCACCACAGATCTATAAAAAAGAAGAGTGTAATGCTGTAAGTCGGTTTCCTAAATTTCGTGAAAAGAATTTGAAATCCGTTAATGTGATCGGCACAACGCCGACCTGTTGAGAATGTGGTCAGAAGATGTCGCTAATATCAATCCAGTTTTGATTATAAGTTCATTGGTTCATTTGTTCAAATGTCTTATTCGGGATCAATCACAGAACTACTTTTAGAAAATCTATTTTAAAAAACGAAAGATCTGATATGCCATTGCTGGTACACCTTCAACATTAGGGAACGATTTCACGATCCTAAAGTGTTCTAGTAGGCTTAGAAACTGCACCATATAGGTATTGCAGAACGCCTGCTCAAGTTTGCTAAAAGTTAAGCATTAGATCTTAGTTTTCTAGAGGCCAAAAGAGGTGAGCCTACGGAATTCAGTATTGAGTGCTGCACTTGCGACATGACATATGTTTAGTGGGCCACCAACATTTCAGCTTTGAAGTTGCACCTTCGCGTCCACTGGCAACGCTTCGGATTTATTAGAATATGAATTCAAAATCTGGATTTCTCGGCTCGTCGCTGGCGAGCATACACAGGCCTCAGAGGGCTGCGAGATTGATTCAGAGGCAGCCGAGCAACCGCCGGTACCTAGGTAACATTTAGTGATATGATCATGCAGCAGTCCTTTCCTGAATTCTACGCTGAAGACTTGAGAAGAACGTTTTCTGAACATGACAATTGTCTCTATCCTGCATTTCTTGAAGTGGCGGCGACTGTTGACAACCGTCCGCCCTACCGAAAAAAGTCTAGAGTCACACAAATCCCCGGCAGATACGATCTGGATGCCCTGGCCGACCGTATAAGCACCTCAGCTGATCAGGGGGAACGCGAAGCGTTGGAGGAGTTCCGGGCCTTGAGAGAAATTCAGGCCAAACAGCGCGCAGAATCCGAGATCGAACGGAAACGAGAAGAAGCCGAAAAGACCAACCTGGAAGCCGCCATTCTCGAGGGCAATATCGCTGACTGCGGATGTTGCTTTGTGGAGTATGCTCTGAATCGCATGATCCATTGTGATGGAGAGACCCTCCACTGGTTCTGTCGAGATTGTGCAAGAATGATGGCCGAGACCCAGATCGGACTGTCGAAATACCGCCTGGACTGCATGTCTACAGATGGTTGTACGGGCGGCTTTGCAATGGACCAGAAGGAGATTTTTCTTGACGCACACTCCATGACGGCTCTGGACCGTATCGAGCAAGAGGCCGTTCTGCGAGAAGCTGGGATCGAGAACCTTGAGACATGTCCGCAGTGTCCGTTTGCCGCGGAGTATCCCCCCATAAAAGAGGACAAGGAGTTCCGATGCCTCAATCCAGATTGTGCCGTTACAAGCTGCCGTTCGTGCAGGAAGGAGACCCATGTCCCCAAAACATGTGCTGAAGCAGCCTTGGATAACGGCCACTCGGCTAGGCATGAGATTGAGGAAGCAATGTCGGCAGCTTTGATACGGACGTGCAACAAATGCTCAGCACCATTTATAAAGGAAAATGGCTGCAACAAGATGACTTGCACGAAGTGCAGAAGCATCCAGTGCTACGTCTGCTCGAAGTCATGTGAATACAGCCATTTTGACGATGCCAGCCGGGGTGGAAAGACAGGCAACTGTCCATTGTTCGACGACGGTTACTTCGTAGAGAAGCGGCATCAAGAAGAAGTCCGAGCGGCGGAGGAACAAGCCAGGAAGAGAACCCGGGAGATGCACCCAGAGGTGCAGGCCGATCTGCTGGAGTTCCAATTGTCTGATCAAGTCAAGAAGGATGAGGAGAAAAAGGCCTCGGCTCCGCAACGTTAGTACCCTTTTGTACAGAGCATGCAGATAGTGAGAGATGACTTGGGTTTTAATAGATAGGCTCGCTAACTCAGGTTAGACATCCATCATCGTCACCACCATCACCATCACGGGCCAGGCGGTCGCCTGTGCACATTGGTACGCTTAAACGTGGGAAACATACTCGAGCGGGCTGGCAACCATCTCCTCGGACAAGCTCAGCAACCGCCACAGCCACAGCCACAAGCACTACCTCATCCTCGACCTCGTCCTATTCCACCTCCTGCTGCTACTGCTCCTCCTCCTCCTCCACACACCGGCACAAGGATTTGATCATTGAAGCTGAGAGCGGCCGAGGCCGCCCGTGCAAATAATAGCCGATCTTACCGAGGCAGCATCATGGTAATAGAAAATGACATACAGCTAGATATGGATGACATTGAAAACTACGAAACTTCTATCCGCCCAATACTCGCTGCACATATCGCTGAGAAACCTCTCCTCTTGTATAATATATGCGCGTAGGAGTATCGTACGACCTATCAGTAAGCAGCCTCCATCCGCCGCAAAGCGCACCACTTGGATTCGGTTCTGAACTTCCAGACAGCGAGTAGCAGCTACCTCCCAGGCTGTTCTCTTACTACCCGTACGTCTGTTCTCTGAGATGTAGGAGTTGACCAGAATAGTATTAGCTAATATTGCACGCTATCGTGTCTGGCATTTAGGGTAAATGACTTTGCCTCCGCGGCGTATTGGTGAGAACTACTGCCGGCCGTGAAGGACAACCTCGCTAGGTCTCATCCACAGTGCCACATAAAAGTTTTACGGATTTCTAATCCGTATACTGTACCGTTTAGTGATTCTTTACATTTGAAATCCGATTCCTCAAACCATTTTAAGATATGCAACATAGTCTCGGCAGTGGCGACTTTTTATCTGCCCCTTTTCAGAATAAGGAATTCACATCACGGGATTAAAAATTGTTGGAAGGCAGCACTTCGGGCCCGTCGGAGGCCCGGTGAAGGGCACCGTAGTATCGGCGAAAGGCACCGCAGCACCGCTCAGGCCCATACGGCGCCCAAGTCAGGGCTGAGCCTCGCTCAGGCCAGCGTGCATCGAGATCCATGAGGGATGGGCAGGTCAGGTTATAAGATGGGTGGCTAGACGCACTAGAATCACAATGTAGTTAGGCATCGCAACATAGCACAGAATGTTCAGATCCTGATCTGCCCTCATGCAACCCCTTGCCCAGCATCTTCCCCAGTGACCTCTCGACAAAAATAAATTTCTTCATTTATGATATGTACATGCAGTACTGCAATCAAGCTTTACGGTTCTGAATATCATTTGCACAATAACTTGATTCATGCATGTCTGCTGTTTTCGGGCAATCAGCCACTACTTTGTTTCTTAATTTAGAAATTCTTATCTTAAAAATGAAGAAGTAGATATTTAACAGTTTAATTTTGAAGTTCCTTAAATCCCTACACCTCACGCTCTAGAGCCCAACCTTTCAAAGCAGTCCTTGTAAGATGATACAGTGTAGCGGAGGTGCGGCAGTATCGTCGATACATTTATGTTAGTATGTCCTTTGTTAGCAAAATCAGTTGCTTTTAAGCCAAAAGCTAAACACAAACCTGGATTCAATGTATTTCCATGGAATAGCTCTGTACGCTGTGATAAACGCCTGGCATTTCCAGAAGACTGTTTCCTCCGCGGAAAGATTCCGCCGGATACCGCTTGCGGCCTCCTTGTCTAACATGTAAGCTTGGCCGGACTTGTTCAAGATGCTCCTCGAAAGCATGTCGAGGGCACGGCCAAGTGAGTCATCATCAGAGAGGAGACGACTAAGGTCTGGTGAAAGGCCTGCAATGTTTGCATCTACCTCTTCAGTGTTGCCATGAACCGTCCAGCGTTTACGACGCGAACCTCCGTGGCGGAGGAAGTCTTGGGTTAGGTTGTGGTCTGGCGATAGGAATGAAAGTAGCAGTGCTGGGGCGTCTTTAGCTGAAGCGGTTGTCGAGTTAAGGCCGCCAGTCTCAGAGGTGGTGCGCACGCTTTCAGGCTCGGAGGCTGTTCTAGCCTGTGTATTGTGGTATCTTGATAAACAACCACCAGCCATGTCGAGGGGTTTTGGCTGGGGTCTGAAAATCGAAGTTTCGTCGCAAAACGAATGCGTAACTGCATACAATTAGCCGGTTTGTATATAACTGGCTGGAACCAAAAAGTAAGGCCCGCCGCATACAAAGTATTGATGCAAGTAAACGGTTAACGGGTATGGTGAGCTGCTCAACCTGTGCCCAGAAGGTTTTGTTTTGGGAAAGTATTCCGGAGGCCAGTTGAACGTCGACCGTGGAAGCTCTCTCCCAGCTAGGACAGGTGAGTGTTGTGGCTGGATTCGCTGTGTTGCCGAACAAACTTACACCGATAAGGAGTCCAACACGCAGAAGAGCCCTGTGACCTGGTCCTGGGATACGCCCGCAGAAGACGCAAAGCAGTCGAGGATTGTCGCCCACTTGTGACCAATGTGAATATAGTGAGTAATTCTGTTCTTCGCATGTTGGAATTTTTGCCTGATCGGGTCCAGTGATGTGGATTTTCTGTGCAGCTGAGCCAGTGCACAACACAGAATTCGCTGTATGCGGGATTGGTAGTCGATGTTGACTTGGATGTCCTCTATAGCGCGAAAGAGCTTCGCAGCTGATGTGGCTGCATCAGAGCATGCAGAGAATTTGTCTCTGGCTGCGGTAAGTGTGTTTGACAGTCAGCCCCCCAAACGTCTCAGCCTTTCAAGGCCTGGAGCAGATTGTATATCGCTTTGGTACGAGCATGCAGGAATTTTCGATTGTACGGGAATGGCTGTCCAGCACCGAGCTAGGAAAGTTATACTCAGACAGTTCAAGCACAGAGAAATGGACACATGTCTACCCGGACGAAACTCACGATCTAGGGCCAGTGTTGCTAATAATATAAACAATACGTATATTGGCAATATGGACCCCCTCGCAATAATATCGTATTGTCAAGAGGCGATATTGTATTACCCAATATGAACATGACCCATATTGTATTGTATTGCCAAGAACCCAATATATTGGCAGTGTGACAATACATCCAATATATTCCACGTGGACCTCATCATTCATCTGCCTCAGCGAAAATCTCGTCACCTTGAAAATCTCGTATCCCAAACCATGACTTCAGGCACTCCAATGCTTCAATCACATCACTCCCAAGTCGATTTCGACGGTCTGTAATCGCTATCTTTGCCCCAGAGAAGAGTCGTTCGGGCTCCGCAGAGATTGCAGGAATTGACAATATATCCACGGCCATCTTGCTCAGGCTCGGGTAGTTTTTCTGCTGCGTCTCCTCTAGCCACCATGCAAGGGCGCTCGTAAAACCATAAACCCGTTCAGACTTGCAATAACGCTCGTATTCGTCCGTGATGAGTGGCGGCTGCAGGTGCTTGTTCCGCCAATTCAAGAACTCGTTCGTGGTCGCCGATGGGACCTCGCAGAGTGGAAGAGGTGATTCCACAGGCTTATATTCGTTCCACAGCGCCTCAAGCAACTCCTTCGACGACTCAACCCACTCCTTTTTCCAGTTCTCCTGGATGTAGTGCCATTTATGCGAAGGGTGGAGCACGATAGCTGCAACGTAGGCAGGTGATTCATCAGTAAGGCGGTAATACTTGTCCATCTTCGCCCAGCCCGAGTTATACATCGGTGCCATCACCGGATCGTCGACATTTGCCTCCTTGCCGGCTTCGAATTGTGCCAATACGAAGTCCATAGCCAGGAGGACATTGTCGAGTGTTGCAAACGATGATTCGAGAGCCTTAGTCGTCATCTTCAGCTTCTCTAAGAAGGACTTGATCTTCTCCAAGATGGTCCAGTCCTCTGAAGAGAGCTCGTCTCCAGCGCAGTCTGCTTCCATCCATTTGTTGAAATAGCCGTCAATTGCGTCTCTAAGATTCAAGGCCGCTCTCAACATGGTATACCACGAGCTCCACCTTGTGTCGTTGTCTCGCGCAAGCTTACGGTTATGGCTGATAGCAAGAAACTTTTGGCTGCGCTGAACATTCCGTTGGGTGTAAACGACGAAGTTGTGAAGCTTGCCAAGAGGTCCCTTCTTCCGCCACGCTTCAATATGCTTTAGTGTCACATTATACAGACCTGGATCGTCGCGTTCGAGCTTCTCATTGTCGGTAACGAAGAGGAAGGCTTTAGCGGCGAGATTGATGATATGACCTTGGCAGCGGAGTCGGTGAACTTTGGGATCGTATCGGATGTCATATCGGCGAAGGAGGCCTGTGGGATGTTAGAACCAGTCAGTAGAAACGGTGAGTTGTACTGACCAAGCGAAAGGAAAGTTTGAACCAAGGGAGCGGGACCCGTACGAGTGTGATGGGGAAGCACAGCTGCATCGGTTGTATGGCGATGATGGGTGGGACCGCGGACAGGAGGCAGAGCGTGAGCGGATTCGAAAATTCCGGTGCTCGCCACATGAGAATAAAGACGGACCGAGTCCGTACCCTCAACCGCGCTCGGCGGCGCCGGGTTCTGCGAACACCGAACAAATCAATGATGCCCTGCAGAGAGCTTCTCAGGATCACCCACACACCAGCCCGGATCGCTATGGCATGTCAATGTCTTCCCCTAGAGAATACACTCCAGAGCAGAAAAAGGACATCGTTGACCTCACCGTGGGCGTCCCCATTTCCAGTGCCATGGCTGTTTTCGCCATCGTATGTTGTCGCAAAGGCTCCTTTTGAGGCTTTCACGTTGATTCGTGAGCCCTAGGCCGCGATCTCTTTACGGAGGTCGTTTCCAACTCCTCGAAACTTGAGGCTCCCATCGGCCATGTCCTTTTGTCTTGTCTGCCGGAAAACTGTTGTCCAGGTTGGGATTATCCCTCCCAGAGCCTGTAGTAGATCTGGTACCCAAACAATCGGGTCTTTGGTGGTCGAGAGGTCGTGTTTATTTCCTCTCGCCATGATGTCTTCCCATCGATTCACCCACGCTATGGCTTCACGGATGTTTCTTGGAGGTCTGATGGCTTGTTTGTAGGCTGCCAGTATTTCGCCTTTCTCTTCTGTTTTTGTCAGGGCACACCTGTTTTCCAGGTTCTGATGCCACTGCCATATCGGCTCGTCTTCCCCACAGCACGTAGCTTTGTAAGATGGAGACAATCCGAAGTACCCATTTGTTGAGTTTCTGGATGGCTTCGTTTTCGTCCTTGTAGATGAGTATTAATTCCAGGGCAGGTCACGAGCTAGCAGAGGCCCATACCGCACCCAAAGTTGCACAACGCTCTGTTGCTTGCCGTGTTACCTGGTGGGTCGAGATCCGGGTCGACGCAAGACCTCATGCAGACGGTGTCATGCGGACATGCTGGTCAGAATTCTCGCACGCTCTAAAACAAAGGAGGCTGTGCACATCCAGAGCCAATCAAGTCGCGGGTCACGCACCTACTGCGGTGAGTCAGCTGATAAAAGGGTGTCATTTTGCCTTGGAAAGCGGGGTCGTATTTTGGGGGCTGGTAGTGAACCATCTCATTTTCTCCTAAGAGTCTTCTTGCACCAGAACTACAGCTGCATCCATGGCTAAGAGACAGTCAAAACGCCAGGCCAGCCAGAAGGCTACAGCCGGGATAAAGGCAAGTTTCTTGAAGTCCACGAAAGTGAGCGGCACCAAGCGTCCTGCCGACGCCACGAAGAGCGAGAGCAAAGTCACATACAACGCAAGCAAAGCAACAGAGGCCAGAATGCTCATCTCAGCTATTCAACATGCAGATGATCCAATTCGATGTTTTGACGAATGTATGTTCTTTCTCTTTTCCTTTTCATTCTACTTGAACGCTGAGGATAATGTGGGTGCTAGGGGAGGACTGCGAAAGAAGACTCTTAATAGAGGACCTGTTACTAAGCCATCGCAAACTGGCTGGCTTCCCACGTGCGGACCAGGCCTTGGCGAGTGAAGCTAAGCTTTTGGAAGGGGAGCAGCTCATCATGGATGATGATGAGTCTGACACAGATGAGGACCGTCGGGATAAGTTCTTGACGATGCATGGAGAACTGTGCCGCTCACCTCCCGCGACCACTGGCATCTGTTCACGGCCGGTGACTGTGGATATGGACGGCTATGTGGATTTGCAGCATGATGCGTATTGTCTTTCCAAACACTTCACAACACAGTGGGGTATACCAATGAATCAAAACCTCATGGAGGACTGGCGCCGGGCGCACAACCCGAAACACCGTTGGAGCGATTGGGATTGGCGCTTTGAGGCAGAAGGTAAACATCCTGGTCTTCGGGTTGATTTCAGCAAGGTTTCAGGTTGCAGCGACACAGATCTTCATGAACTCATCTCTTCACAACTTCTCCTATACCGGATTGTTACCAACTTTGGCTCCCCTCCGTGGACGGAAATAGACGAGTATAAGTGTTCTTGGTTATTTACACTTCTGAACAAAGATGACCCTACATGTACACTGACAATCAGAGATCATAAGGGTTGGCCCCGGGTACAGTTCTTTGGTAATGAAAGGGCCAGCACGGAAGCCCTCCAACTGTTGGACTGGCTGATGGGCGACAACTGTCCGCACATGTATGATTATACGCTCTGTGGGAGACCAGCTTGAGATAATAGGGTAGCATACAATGAGACGCTCGACTCGAATCCCGCTTCTTTGGCGGGTGGCATGGGCCTCCGGAGAAGCCAACGAAAAGCCGACCTGTCTTGTTGTGCGTTGCGTGGAGGTTTATAGTCGCCAGGGAAGCTGTCTGGGAAGTACACTTTGGCTGCTTCTGCGTTGAGAGTGTCCTGCGTGCGTCGATGCTTTCGGTGAGGATCGCACGTTTGCCCCATGTTGGCTACAGGGTTCCCAAAGGACTTCCAAAAATCCAAACTTTCTTGAATCATCCATCTGCCCTCATCAACCAACGAAAATACATCGAGATCGAAGTCAGTATCATCAAGTGTAGAGCATGAATGTTTCTTAGTATCCAGCTGCTGGGCAGGTATTCCTACCTTGGTGGATTGGACAGTTTCGGAACCTATCCAATGCCCTGATCAGTGCTTTCTGAACTGTTCAATTTCATTATAGTGGGAATAGGGAAACCTCGAGTACTCTTGGAAGAACATTTGAACTTCCCTGCCGCGCGGTGCAACGCCTTCTGAACCAGCCCTTTAATATGAGCAACATTGGATTTGGTGTCCTTACATAGGCCCGTGCTATTCACTAGGTAGACCATAACGTTGAGATCAACCAAGTTTTCCTGGATTTGCACACTGGTAGATGATATTGTGAACAATGATGTTGGCCCTCATATTTTGGAAGTATTATCAGTAATGGGCATCACTGTGGTTAATATTGTCCCGCGTCTACAGTGCGAGTGATTTGCCGGGTTACTTTTAACAAGGTACGCGTTGACAACTGTGGGCGCAATATCAATCATTGATCATAGAACACAACTCTAAGTCGTTTATACAGATTTATGCTTGCTTTATTCTAGATTATGTCGTTTCGTCTTCTCTGAAGGCAAAGGCCAGCGTATTTGCCTGGCTCGCTTGGTGCTCCAAACACCGAAGATCATGTTTATCGAAGAGTTGCAAGTTTTTCAGTTTTTGCCAAAATCACACCAAAAGTTTTGTAGGTGTGCGTGAGGGAAAAGGCTGTGCGAGGGTTCTGGCGCGCACTATGCCAGGGGCGTAAGGGGCAACCGAAGGTTTGACCCACGGGTAGTGGCGGCTTCGTTCATTCCGAAAGCACATAGTACTAACCAAGTACTTTACATCTATTCAATACTGTGATGCAAATACTAAAATGGGAAGAACCACGGGTAAGAAGGAATAGGACGGAACGAAAGGAACGGAAGACTTATTCCGAGAACTTGGAAATTCCATACCAGCAATACAGAGTATTTTTAAGGTTAGAAACATCAAACCCTTAAGATCCTCGCCATGGTCGATAACTAATTTCGGTAAACGCCCTCTGGTTGCCCATGCAGCAAAGCCTAGTTTCCCTGCCCTTAACTTAAGTTTAAGGCTTTCCTTTCCTTTTTCTTTTTTTTCCTCCTTCAAATTTCTCCATCTCGAATTTCTAGAATGAATGTGAGTACCAATTTTACCTCATCCTAAGACGAAATATTAGTTAAAGAGTTGTATTCCGTAATTTCGAACTCCGGTTCAAATGTCTCTCTCATTATATATACCCCCAAAGGAAACACTTCCTGGCGTATATTTACTTCGTCTCATGCCAAACTGATCTCATACATGCACGAGACAATTATCATAGGATGAAGGAACGACGGCTATGGATCCAGTAGAGGATTGAAGGCGCTCTTGATCTCACACAACACGGTATGATGTGATATAATTAAATAACTACTTATAGTCTCTGACAAGACGAGAGCACGAGGGGTGGACCAGGGGACACGAGTCCCGCTCGGCGGCAGTCGCATATAACGTCCCCGGCCCGGCTTCCGCCCCCCCCCTGATTCCGCCCCCTTCCCTCACGACCGCCCCCTTCGCCTCGTCGCCGACGACGCCGCCACCACGATAGTTGACCTCGCTTCCGATGGTGTTTCCGACTCTTCTGAAGCGTCGCTTTCTTCTGATACCACCCCCGCTTCAATCTGAGTCCTCCGAATGGCCTCGATATCGGCGAAAAGTTCATTCGGGTCAAGTTGAACCTTCTTCCTTCGGACTACCCTACTGGCTTTAATCTGGGCTTCCAACTCTCGGGCTTTTTGTGAGGACATTGTCAGATCGACGTCTATCTGGTCCCAACTTTTGAGGATTTTCCTGAAGAGGAGTCGTGATGTGGGGCTGAGATTCTTCTGACGGGCATACCGAGCCACCATACCCCTTAGGTCTTGAGATCGCTTAGGGGTCGCAAAAATGGTCCCTTGAGGCCGACAAAAACACTTATTAGTGCAGAAATGGCTGCTGGAGCTATTGGTATCGCCAGATTCCAACGATCTCGCTTCCTTCTCGCGATTATCGGCGATAAAGTGGCTTCCGAGTGTCTTATGCTTAGATACTGGCCAGAGACCAGTCGCCCGCCAGCCAGAACGTATATTTGCTTCCGTTAAAGTGTCAATTCGAGCCTTGTGATAGCAATAAAGAAACCGTTTCTTTGCCACGACTGTTGACGAATCATGCCCTTCCTGGTGATCGAGATGCTTCTTAAATGCGAGCTTTAGAGGGCCGAAGATCGCCACATCGAGCGGTTGCAGCATATACAAAATATGGGCGGGCAAAAAAACGATATACACCTTATTCGAGAAGCATTCCCATATAAACTCGACCGTTGTATGTGTATGGTGCCCATTGATTACGAGAAGGCGCCATTCTAATGGGTCCTCTGGTACTGTTTGAGGAAGGAAGACCTTCCGAAGCCAGTGGATAGCGATAGGTTCCTCCATCCACCCCTTCTTCGTCGCCGTAAACTGCCAGCCCTCGTGATCTTCAAGGGCGATAGGAAACCACTACTGCTAAATGCTGAGTCCCTTAAAAATAACAAGTGAGACGAGGAACTTGCCCGTGGCGGAGATACACTCAAGGAAGGAGGTCCACGCTCTCGAATTAAAGTCCTTCTGAAGAAGCTGGCTTCCTTCCGAATAGCCGATCGTGAGCGCCTTCTCGGACTTGCCCTCCATCAGCCCGCCCTCGTCGGCATTCTATCGGTTGGCCGGCTTAATTGCCTTCACGATAGGCAACTACATGAAGTCAAACCACGACCCAACGTTCTTTTTGGTAGCTGCCCTTAGCCGTTTAGCCTCAACGCGCTGGTACTTACGGCTTTGGAGGATAGGGTGACGAAGGAGGAAGGCCCTCAGCCACTTCCTTCCGAGAGGAGCGACCTCCTTCCCCGACGAGGCCATTCGGGCTGCCAGAGCCCTCGTTTCCCAGCGAGTTAACGCATGGCCCAAGCTGCTTTGGTTGATAAGGAATAGGGCCAATCGATCCTCCTGATCATCAGAAAGAGGCCTCTGAGGTTCGTGAGAAACGCGCTGACTTTGCGCGCCGGCGAGGCGATCGCGAAGTGTGGAACGGGGGATATGCCAGGTCCTGCAAGCCTGCTTGACGGGCATTCCATCCCTGCACGCAACAAGGGCGTCATGGATCTCGGCTTCCCCATAGGGCTTCATGATGACTAGGTTGATGCTTGGAAGAAGTTTGGTGACCAGAAAAAATTCTCTCGGAAAGATATGGTTGAGTTTATATAGGGTGGGGGCAGACGCGTACACGCGTGAACGCGGATGTGGGGGGGGGGCGGAATCAGGGGGGGGGCGGAAGCCGGGCCGGGGACGTTATACTGTGCTCCAAGGCTCGAGCAGAGACAATGATAAACCATGGAAATCATGAAAAAATACACCTGTGCACGGCAAGGGGTATCTCGAAGGTCAAAAGTGCAAATTAGCCGAGTTCTGCAGCAAGAACTCGAACTGCTGCTGGCGGAAGTCGTCGGGTATCAGGCTCGCCTTGTCGGCGTCGAACTGGATCAGCTGGTTGCTGGACGCCCAGTCGGGCCAGTTGATGAGCTGCTCGCCGTCGGTGGCCCTGGTGCCGCCGGACGCGTCGTTGGGGTCGAGGTTGTAGGCGAAGTTGAGGAAGTAGTTGACGATGGCGGAGGCGGCGAAGTTGTCCTTGATGCCGTAGAAGACCTGGATCAGGTCGCTGCCGTGGAAGGTCCCCAGCACGCGGGTCCCCTGGTCGTACTGGCTCAGGTACGACCATCGCTTGACGCCCGGCTGGATCCCCGTCGTGATGTTGAGCACTACCCGCCGGGACATGGTGAAGACGGCGTCGCCGAGGAGTGCGGCCACGCGCTTGAACTGCGGGTAGATGTTGTTGTCGTCGCCTGTGTCGAAGGGGGAGCCCTGGGCCGGGTCCTCGGGGTAGATATCAACGAATTGGTCAACAATCTGCGGGTCCGTGTTGGTGAAGTACAACGTCTTGAGGTAGCCTTTGAAGTCATCTGTAGTGGTGAGGTTGGTGGTGAAGAGTCCGAAGAGGGTGCCCTCATCCTTCTGGTCGCCGAGGATAAAGGGGACCTGTGGGAGGTTGCCAGAAGTCGCGAGAGCCTCGGGTGACGCCACCAGGAATTTCCCGTCTGGCCGAGGCAGGTAGGATAGGGCAAGGGCATTGAATGAGAGAATTCCCGGTACCGAGTTCATGGACTTGAGGAGTTCCTGAGGGTAGGTGGTGTCAGTGAAGCCACGAGATCGATTGCGTTCCGGATTGCAAAAGACAAAAACAGCAGCCATGTACAGTGCCACGTGCTTACCTCGTACTCGGCCTGGCGAAGGCAGTTCAACGTGTCTGCCTCTCCCGCACATCCAACTCCCTGGACCACGGCGTCATAGACCTGCTGTGCCTTCGCGCTATCAACTGGATCGGTCGGTACAGCCGAGCCAGAATTCATAATTGCCCCCCTGAAGAGAGGCTTTCCCTTGTACGTGACGTCGCCTGAGAACCACGATTAGCCTGCCGAATTCTACCTTGTGGAAGCACGAGTGACCTTACCATTGTTGGCGACCAACTGATCAAAGATGGAGATTGCGCCAGCACTCTCGCCCCACAGAGTGACCTTTTCAGGAGCACCTCCGAAACTGGCGATGTTATCAGCCACCCATTGCATGCCCAAGCGCTGGTCCAGAAGGCCAAGGTTGGCGCTACCCTCAGCCAGGACTTCTTTGCCTCCCAAGAACCCAAACCCACCCACTCGATAATTCACCGCAGCAAACACGACGGGCTTGCCAAGCTCGACAGACCGCGCGACGACGTTGGACCCGTCGTACATCGCAGTGCTGCCGAGCTCAAAGCCGCCCCCGAAGATCCACAGCATCACGGGCAGGTTGTCCCCTGCCTTGGTGCCCGCCGGCCGCTGGACGTTGACCGTCAGGCAGTCCTCCTGGCCCCCGATGATGTTGTTCTTGAGCAGCGGCGAGTCGACAACAGTGATGTTATTGGATTGGAGGCAATTTGGATTGGACTGGATTTGTCGGAAAATGGCTGGACTGGATTTGGGTTTCTCGAAGATTTGGACTGGATTGGATTGATTGGCAACCAGCTCCTGGAGCTCCAATGGTCTAACCTGATAAGGCAAGAGCTAAGCCTAATTGAGTGGTCATGAGGAGTCTCCCGTCGCAGCTGCCGTCGCAGACCACGACACGACGCGCGAACTATCGTTCCGCTATTGGGTTAACATCCAACGCGTGCAGATTGCTACGCTATTAAAAGCATGGAGGCAAACGCGTCGCTCGCGACTTCAGCAGTCCTTCTACTGTGGCAGACGTGTCTGAACAGTCCACTCACCAGCTACACCATGGCCACTATCTCCAGCTATTTCGGTGCTGCCAGCGGTCGCCGTCCTGATTCTGACAGAGTTATTCTTGCTCCAACATATATTAGTCCTCGCCCAAACGACCCCGACGGAACCCTGATCGAACCCGACGAATTCAAGCTGAATGGGAAGCAATATGTACGCTACTCTGTTGTGGCAAAGTCCCAAAAGCACACCAAGAAAAGGACATCAGTCGTCTGGCAGTATGGTGAAGACATACAACTCAAGCAGGACCCGACGAAGAGGTTCTGGTACTGTTATCTGTGCGAACAGCAGCAGCGCCAACAGGGACGAGGACACCGAGGGCTATGTGTGGCCTGTGTGGAGAGATGCGCCGTGGCTTGAGAAAGGGTTCTCTCTGCGATTTGACCCTGATATATGCGGAAGCAGGGTTTTCAGTATCCTCCTCCCATTTCTCCCCCCAGTCTTCATCTACATAAGCAAATGCCTGTCCAGGTCTTTCATCCTCCTTGCCTCTCATCCATACCACGCTTGAGCTGCAGTCGGCCTTCTGGCGGAGCGCGTCAAGAAGGTCAACCCAAACGCCGCTTAGCAAGTATACTTCTTCAAAAAATATATACGTTGCGGGTGATGACTTTTTGATGTGCTGGATGAGCTCATGATAATGTATGAACGCACAGGTTAGCGATATTTCCTTAAGATTTTCCCAAGGAAGTGTTGCAAGTAATGGTTCCGCATAAGTTGTGGAATTATCTCCTTTTTGTCAACTTTTTCCTGTATATTAAACCTTTTCATAAGTTTATCTATATATCGATTCTGATTTATCTTTATAATTTTATCTTTATTTTCAAATTTAATATCGTTTTTGTCACGGCCAGCGTTGCAGAGGGCGTGAACACCTTGAATTGGCACTATGGACGAAGATTCTACTCTAGGGAAGCAAGAGAAAGAAAAGGCCGCAGCCTTTACCGCGGGCGCGACGAGAAGTCAAGCGCGTTGGCCTGCACGCTAGATCGCGTGCTTGCATGCCCCACCTGGCCATCCAGGGTTAGGGTTCCGTCGTCGTCACACTACCCCCCGCCAAACCTCGTATATCGACGCAGTAGACTATACGGGGTTTGATCATATGTGTCGTCGTTGCTTACGTCGGGGGTTCTTCTCTCCGTGGTCAGCTATGTTATCATCGTTGTGCGGTTGGTCGTCACGGTCTTCAGCGGCGGCGCGTATCCATTCCTGTAGCTTGATTGGTGGTCCAGCTGCGTCAGGATATTCTTGGTGGAACTTTTCCAGTGTCACTGCAGCGTTCTTGAAGTTCCCAGCTGGGTACCACGTGTCGTCAGGGTCACAGCCTTGCCACTCGACTTGGTACTCCAGTACCTTGTTGCGGCCTGTCAGTCTGGACGCGAGGATCTTAGTGACTGCCCACTCGGCTTCGCCGTTGATCTCCTCGGGCGGCGGCGGTTCTCGTCGTTGCTGCGGTAAGGGGTCCATTGCCGCTTTCCGTAGGCGGTCAGCGTGGAAGAGGTTCCTACCACGGAAGGATGCAGGAAGGTCCAGGGCGTAACTGTGGCCGCGTTCTTCCAGTACTTGCCACGGCCCTGTCCATTGTGACTCCAGTCTCGTTGTAGGAGCTGTAGTTGTAAAGCCCTTCTTCTTGAGGAATACATAGTCGTTGATCTTAAAGTCGACCATCCGTCGTTTCTTATTCGCTTGCCTGGCCTGCTTTTCCTGGGACGCTTCTGCGTTCTTGCGTGCTAGGTCTTGTACTTCCTTTGTTTGTTGTATGATCTCCAAGGCTTTCTTCTTTTGATGCGAGTCGATATCAATCGTAGGCAGGTCGGTTGAGAGGGGATTGCGCGGGTCAGCGCCTAGGGCAACTTTGAGCGGGGCCATGTCGATGCTAGAGTGCCACGAGGCATTATGGCCGAAGTCGAAGGCCGGGAGGTGGACACTCCAGTCGGTCTGGTATTTGTCAATATAGAAGCGCAACTTCTGGTCAAGTTCCTGGTTGGTAATCTCAATCGCGCCTTGGGTCTGCGGATGGAGAGGACTACCGTGACGGTGCTTCGTGCCTGTGAGTTTGTTGATCGTTGCCATAAACTCAGAGATGAACGGGCCTGCGTTATCAGAGATCCAGATCCAAGGAACACCAAGGAAACGATATAGGTGGCGGTAGTACCGCTTTGCCAGGTCTTCCGCCGTATCAGTCTTTCGTCCCGGTAGCGTAGCTAAGATCCTGCTAAATTTGCAAATAAAAACCCATACGTAATTGTAGCTATAGCGGTCAGGCGGCATATCTTTGCCATCGACGGCCACGTGCTCCCACACGTGGTTCGGAATAGGTAATGGGCGTAGGAGTCCTGGGCTACGGTCATGCCGCCCCTTGTTGCGGCCGCACTTGTGGCAATTCTTCACGTAGCGTCGGACATCCTTGTTCAATCCCTCCCAGTGGTATTGGCGGCGGATTGCCTCGATCGTCTTGTTCTGCCCTGGGTGGGCGAAGATCTTGGGTTCGTGAGCCTCGCGGATCAGAGCGGTACGTAGAAAGAGTTGGCCATTGCTCGTGAGTTCCGGGACGATCAATTTGCCTTCATATGAGCCGAGTTCTTGTTTCTCATTCTCGACCTTGATGAGGTCGACGAGGTCGGAACCCTGAACCGTATAGGGTGTCAACGCAACCTCGGCTGCGTTGATCGCAGGTTTAATCTTCTCGGGCGGGATCAGCGCCATTGTGCGTTCTTCTTGCTCACGGGCTTTGACAGTAGGGAGATCGGCAGTCTTTCGTGAGAGGGCATCAGCAGCAACGTTATCCTTGCCCGGTCGGTACTGGAATGTGATGTCGAAGTTCGAGAGGAAGTCTGCCCAGCGGACTTGCCGGGTAGAGAGGACTCGTTTTGTCGAGTAATACACGAGCGCTTGGTGGTCAGTCAGGACGAAGAACTTCATTCCGAGTAGTTCAGGCTGGTATTGCTCAAGGGTTTGTACCACAGCGAGTAATTCGCGGTCCTGGATCGGGTAGGCTCTCTCGGCCGGGGTCATTGTCTTGGAGAAGTAACCCACCGGCTTCCACTCGCCGTCAGGTTGCTTCTGCCAGATAACTCCTCCAGTGGCGTTACGTGAGGCGTCAGTCTCGACTTTCGTTTCTCGACCCGGTACGAAGAAGGCCATCACAGGCGCTTCGCACGCGAGTCGTTTGAGTTCTTCAAAGGCAGCTTGTTGCTCGGGGCCGCAGCTAAAGGGCACATCCTTCTTGAGTAAACGGTTAAGAGGCTCTGCGGTGCCGCTCGCGTGATGGCAGAATACGCGAATATAGTTGCAGAGGCCTAGGAATGAGCGGATCGCGGTCTTCGACTTGAGGTCTTCGAATTTCCAGTTGTGAATAGCCTTCACTTTCTCAGGGTCGATGCGAACACCTACCCCGGCTTCCATCACAATGCCGAGGTAGTCTATCGTCGTGACGTTAAATCGGGACTTCTTGATGTCCCCTTGAAGATCGGCTTGGCTCAGTCGGTGTATCACTTCCTCCACCTGTACCCAGTGGACTTCTTCGTCTTCCTCATCTGAATAGATCAGAACGTCGTCGGCGTAGGCGCTCGCAAATAGGTCTAGGAGTTCGTTCAATTGGGCATTAATGAAATCCTGCCACCAAGCCGGCCCAACCTTAAGGCCGAAAGGCAGAACCTTCCACTGGAATGTACCCTGGCGTGTACGAAACGCTGTCAAGTGTTCAGAGTTCACGGCCATACGGAGTCGGTTGAAGGCCCTGATGATATCAATCTTAGAGAATCTCTTAGCGTTGCGGCACCCAGCCACTGTCCCGTTGACATCAGGTGCGGGGACCAAACGGTCCTTCAAGAATTGGTTGATCCAGCGGTAATCAATACAAAAGCGCTTGTCCGTAGAGTGTGGCTTTGGTACGAAGAGGACTGACGCTGCCTTGGGCTCCATACATCGCTCGATAAACCCAATCTTCAAGAGTTCGTCTGTTGTTTCCTTCTCCAGTGGAATCAATCCGATCGGTGTGCGGAAGGTCGGAGGTGAGCCGGTCAACGGATTCTTCAGTTCGAGCGTCACATCGTACCCGGGTCGCCGGGGCGGGAGTTTGGTAGAGGCCTTCTTCGAAAAGAAACCCTCGAGGTGGCGTAACCGTAGTGGTAACCGTTCGCGGACCAATTGAACGTGTCCTGGGTCCTCGTCTAGGGGAAAAGGTATCTTCTCGCCTCTATTGGTCCTCCACGATGGGTTGATTCCAGCGATTCCCGTAATCTGTTGTGGCTTAGATAGCTCGAGGGGTATAGGCTCGCCAGGTAGCGGCTTATCCCTCCACCGCGCTTGTCGCGGGTCGTCATTGATCTGGGCTTGAAGGGCTGCTACGTTGACGACTGGGTCGATAGATATCGGTTGGTCGCACTTTTCGTGGGCGAGGCTCTTTTTGTCTTCTGGCCATTCCAATGTCCTTGTCCGGGGGTGTAGCCAGACATCTTTTTCTACAAACCAGTCTAGACCAATGAATACGTCATAGCCTGTTTCGGTGACCCAGAACGATTCGTCAGGGAACGTTCGACCGTCTACACACAGTGATGTTTTGAGGATGTAGGTGATGCGGCCGGCTTCTTGTTGGCGGTAGTCGGTCAAGGTGATAGGTCGTTTGAGCTTCTTAAGACGGGCGCCCAGCTGCTCCACCGCACGCTGAGCTACTGAGGGACTGACTAGCAGTCGGGCTTCTGCTCCAGTATCACAAAGGGCTTTGATCGGCACTTCTTCACTATGCTTCTTAAGTTGAGCATTAATGAGGAAGGAGGTGGGATTCTCTCTCCCGATCTGGACTGTTGTGTACATAGGGACCACCGTAGAGACTTCCGGTGGTCCTACTCGTTTTCCGACTCATCGCTCGAGCTCGTTTCCTCTACCTTAGCATCCTTCTCCTTAGCCTTGATAGACTTGACTGTCGGGAGCTTCTCGCGGTCCGGGCAAGCAGCGCCTTTGTGGCCAACCTTGCCGCAAATGAAGCAGGAGTTAGCATCCCAGTGGACGCGCTTTTCATCCTCCGTGAGGGCGCGGTGAGCGGTTAGGACGGTAACAGGTTTGCCGTTAGAAGCCTTTGGGTTGGAATCGGGTTTAGGTCGGTGGTTGTTACGAGACTTAGGCAAATGAGAAGATGATTTACGGTCGTTGGGGTCGTTGGTATTAGAGCTATCCTTCTTACGGCGACGCTCCTGGTTCAGTTCGTAATGGCGTTGTTGGCTGTGGGCGGCGTCGGCGACGTTACGGGTGAAGCGTTCGTAGGAAATGTCGGGGTCTTTGCTGTCACTAAGCAGACGGTTGTCAAGACCAGGTGGGATGTGTTCCCATAGGGTGGCTTTACGTTCAGCGTCGGCGATGCCAGCTTCGTCGGCTAGGGCGTTGATGTCCGAAATAAACTGGAAGATATCGGTTTTGCTTCCCGGCTCATACATCATCTTAGCCAGAGCCTTACGAGCGTCGGAAGCTTGGTTCGAGTTGTGGTACACCGTTGCTAGTACCTGGATCATTTCGGCCACGCCCGAATAAGGGTTAGTCTCAGATAGGTATCGAGTCTTGATCATCTTATTGGCACGATCGGTCGTCAGGCTATGGACGAGAGCCATCCGGGCATATTCGTTCTTGAATGTGTCATTATCGATCTTAAACTTGTCAGCCAATCGGGCAACCCAACTGTCAAACTCGTTCTTGTCACCCCCAAACCTGCCAGGGTCGGTGGCCGTAGGTTTAGCCTTTCGGTCGTAGTCGGGGTTAACAGCGTCTTGGTCCTTGCCATAGGGTTTGAAGGCAGCCCGCGCGGCTATACCAATCGGGGTGAAGGTCTTGCCACCAAACGCACTCACGTCGGGGGTAGCCTCACGTGGTCGGGCATTGTTGCGACCATTGCCGTTGTCATTACCGTTGCTGTCGATTGCAGCCTTGAGCTGCACGTTCTCGGCGCGTAGGCGTGTGAGCTCAGCTTGGATCTGCGCGAGCTGAGCTTGGACTTCGTCGTCGGCCATCTCAGGTGCAGTGTCGTGTTCACTTGGGGTCGGTATCGGTGTGGTGGTCCCGCTAGTCCTTGCTGAATCGGACTCGTCGTTCGAGTCGTCAGGAATGACTTCAATGCTGGGGAGCACCAGACTTGCGTCGTTGGCTGAGTCTTCTTGCTCAATGGTCGAGTCGGTATCAGGGGCCGTCCCTCCTACACTTTCTAAGCCGTTGATCGCTCCTCCAGCAGACTCGCGGTTCAGTCGGACGGATCGTCGGCTTGCGAGCGGATAGGTCTTCCTCGGCGGCATCTAGGTCGGCCGGGTCGTTGATCGGTGTCAGTTAGTCGACTAGCCAATCATTAGTCGTTGGTCGTTGGTCGTTGGTCGTTGGTCGTTGGTCGTTGGTCGTTGGTCGTTGGTCGTTGGTCGTTCGGTCGGATGCGTATGAACGACGTGAAATAGGGCAGCTTATTTATTGATCGCTAAGCCAGCGAAAAGGGTACCTTATTTATTGATCGCTAGGTCAGCGAGTAAAGAGAGAGTAGAATAGTGTCACGGCCAGCGTTGCAGAGGGCGTGAACACCTTGAATTGGCACTATGGACGAAGATTCTACTCTAGGGAAGCAAGAGAAAGAAAAGGCCGCAGCCTTTACCGCGGGCGCGACGAGAAGTCAAGCGCGTTGGCCTGCACGCTAGATCGCGTGCTTGCATGCCCCACCTGGCCATCCAGGGTTAGGGTTCCGTCGTCGTCACAGTTTTCAAGCAAACTATCTAATTCCCCTTGGAATTCAAGGTTTATTTCCTTGCTTATTTCTTTAGTTATAGAATCGATTTCTTGTTTATTAGGCCCTAGTACTAAAACAGGAGCACACGTGGGCTAGTCAAGTGCCTGTCTGTAGGCCCAAGGAAAGCGCCTACGCCGAGAGGGTGCGGCGTCACGCCATAACGGCGGGCGACCGCGTCAAGAGATCATCTTGAACAAAAGCTGTCTGCTCAGAAGACACGAAGGAAGGTTCTGATTTTTGCTATGTAAATTTTGGGCCGTGAGCAGGGCTATTTATACATTCTGGCCCTGTGGAGAGGACATAGCATTGTCACTGCGTCAATACCGCTATAAGGATATGGCTCAAAACGGGCCGTCGACAGCGGACCGCCCCCCAGAAGGGATCACGTGATCCGCGGCGGAGGCAAAACCAGCCCCTTGAAGAGGGGACTGGAGCCAGGCGCGGATAGATAGACATCAATACACACACAGTGCACAACCCATCTACAAGTTCCTAAGATCACGTCCCATCATCAACAGGACCGTAGAATCTGACAATTTCATATTCATGTCCACATGGGCCGTCTCAGATCACATTGGCTCAGGCTTGGGTACCAATATCGATTGGCGCTAAATGCCCCTGTAAGCGCTGCGGTTGCTTGGCGCCATGCCGGCCTGCTGCAGTAGCTTGCCGACAGACGGCCAACGTCTACACCAGCCTCCCGAGGTTATGGGCCTCCGCAGCATCAACTTCGTCCACCACAATGAACATCAAACCAGAGCGAAGTCGAATCGAAGCGATGTCATCGCCAGAATTGCTGAGGAAAGAAAGAGGGCTCACATACAGACAAGCAGAGGGAGGCTCATTCGCCGACGCCAACGTCCACAACCTCGACGCCGACCTCGCCCGACCTACTGGTTCCTCCTCGCCAGCCTCACCGACCGACGACGCCGACGATTACCACACGGCGTCATTCTGCTCGACCACTCCCTCGCTTCCCGCAGAGGAAGACGGCCACGGTGACGCCTGCGGCCGCGACGACGAAATCGCGGCACGAGAAAGCAAGGCTGCTGCTGTGTCACTGCCGTCTTCGATACGGGCTGCGCTCCAGCAGTTCGAGCGGTTACGGCACCCGCGACGCCGAGTGCGAGGAGCAACAGAGGACGCCGAGGTTGTGGAAATCGATATCACGGCTCAAGAATACCAACTGCTTTGGTGGCTCCTGGGACAGGAGAAGGAGCACGGTTACGACCCGTTGGTCCGCGGAGTGTTCGAGGACCAAAACGCGCACCGGCGGTTCTCTGTATCGTCGTATCTGCAGCTCCTACAACAAGACCTTCTGACTATCGAGTCCGTCGAGGACCTCTACGACCTGGGCAGCTGGGCGCTGGACTCCGTCCGGTACGACTTTATCCACGTCTACGACGACTCGAAGCAGATACACACACGACTCTGCATCCGTATGCCCTCGATTATCCACGACCGGACGGCTCACTACGCAGGCATATTGTTTAAGGAGTCAATTGAGGCCAAGACTGGCGAAGATGTCGATGCGCTCAATGGGACCAAGTGCAAGTTCACTGACACATTTTATCAGATGATAGAGAAGGAGAAGGAAGAGGCGAGCACGGCTTCACAGACGAGCGCTCCGAGGACAAGATCCCAGACCAGGCCACTCCAGCGGCCGGTACACGCTGCCAGGCACGAAGGATCCTCTTCGTCTGGGAACAACGAAAGGCGCGAGGAGAGGGCGGAATACGAAGCAGTACACCCAGACGCCTGCATCTACACCAATGACGAGCCTAATATGCCTGTTATTATCATCGAGGTCGGCTTTTCCCACCCGCTTCCGTTTGACCGTGCGAGAAGCTACATCTATGGCAGCGAGGGAAAATGCCGTATCGTGGTCTGTCTTGACATTGAGTACAAAGACCCAGAGGTCCGCCAGCAGATATATGAGCGCCTATTGTCGGGTCCCCAACCCCAGGACTACCAAAATCGGCTGCCACCTTATGGCATAACGTTGAATCTGTTCCGGTGCCACCCTACGGCGTCGGGCGAGGAGATTACCTTCGTGGCAAAGCATGATCTACGGAATCTTGATGTCCGCGAAGCTGCTCGGCAGGGGAAGACGCTGGAGCTGAGGCTGTCTGAGCTTGCGGACCCCGTGGATGACGAGGACAGTGCTTATGATGGAGAGGGTGCGGATCTGATGGCAATCCCATATACCGAGGTGGTCAGGCTTGTAGACAAGGCCGCATGGATCCATGCTATCGATGAGCAGCCCTTATTGCGGCCGACGACGAGGAAACGGTGGAGAGCTGAGATGCCATCTACATCACCTGAACCAGGGCCTGATGATAGTCATCATTCACGTAGGAAACGGGTGAAGAGATAACTTGTTATGAAGATTCCAATTCTAATGCATTATGACATTCTTAAACAGTGTGGTACGCAAGTAGGGGGTAAACGTTTGTATTCAGATATGTGCAGAAGGAAGACCAGCAGTGCCTGCGAGGCTTTCCAGTAGAGATTATTCGCGACAGTAGGAGTTAAAAAGCCGTCGTATAAGCCTGCATAATATATCATTTGCTCATGTTTCAAGCTATTCTCATCGGCTAGTTGAAAATCAGAATGTGTTTGCTGTGTTGTCTTACCGGCCTCATCTGCGACATATTCTAAGGACGTTGAAGACATCATTCACGAGAATGACCGCGGAGGGAACCCGACAAAACCAATATTAACAGCATGTAGGATACAAAGGGACTGCCAATCCTTAAATACATCCATTACCAAGTAGTGATGTGGTCTGCGGACTCTCCCAGAATGACTTGTGTGCACGCACTTGCGTACGCTTGGGTGTAAGGCACTCTTCAAAGGTGAAGGCATGCACTTGTGTTGAATGAAAAGTGGACCGGTATTTTACGCAAAGGACCGCAGCACATTTAGCCTAGCGAGAGTTCAGCCACAAAACGACCCTGGTTCCTCACCGAGCGTTTGCGCCACTCCGGTGCATTATGATCCTCCGTTTTTATCTGCTCCTTGAGTCTTTGCGCAGCTTTTCCAAAGTTGCATTTTTCAACATATCTCATCATTCAAGGCGCAGATATCCATCTGTTCGAACACTCTACACTCTATAGGGCGGAAACCGGCGCGACTCAAGCCCAAGTAGGCCACAGCCCAACGATAACAACTAAAGCATTGCCCTCCACCCACTTTTCCCAGCCGGCTTCTCCAGCTCAAAGAAGTCCAGCACCACGCTTAGGTGATCCACGCCCCAGAACCCCCTCCCTTTCACCGCGATCATTTTCACAAGCGAACCATGGCAACCCAAATGCCCCGTCTGCGAATGCGCGGTCCGTGTTCTCAGCGAGGATCATCTTGGCCTCGCCGGCTGCCAGTCGGGACACGTTGCCAAAATCCTTCCCCCCAACACGCATGAGTACTTCAGCCGTGACATCCTTCTCGGTAATGTTATGGCCCCTGGCCCAGTAGATGTCGAAAAAGGCGTCAAGGGCTCTGATGACGGCTTCTTGGGAAGGCTGTGATGGGGATGATGTCGGCGGCTGGTCGGAGCAGGCGAGGCGGCCGAGCGCGCAGACAATTCGCATGATGTGCAGTGTGTTCGCCGGGAAGCCCTCGGGGACATCAGTCACGATTGGAACATTGAAATACCTGGCCCACCGGAGGCGCTCGTTATCAATCCATCTGTCTTTGTCTGTGGCACATTTTCTAAGTCAGCCGAGCCGATCTCTGCATACAATCCTTTCATCTCCCATCTTCCGTCAAGCAGAGATCGTTGGGGGAGGCAGTCTTGAGTGTCAATGGCTACGGCGAAGTCAACCAACTTCTAATTTGAATAGGTGACGTGTTGCCAGTCTTTTTGAAAAGTCCACCAAGGAAGATTGGTATGTATGTGATTTGACAGCCTTTGAAGACTGGATCGTGCTATAACACGCGTGAGTAAATTAGGGATAGCTTTGCGGTCCAGAAGCTTAAATCAAGCAACCGCCATACCCTGAGAACATAGTAGGCTATGTAAGCGAAGGGAGAAACGACGTCGACATAAAATGTGATCTTCATTATCAGGACGGCGTCCCTCAACGTGTAAAAAGATAAGTTGAGGAATGGTGAATCGGGTTGGCGTAAGCAACCTTATGAGACGTAAATTACCCAGGCGCCTAACGGCGTAGTACTACACAGCACCAGAACAGGAGGGTTCCCTTATAGTATGTATTTTACTCTTTGTTTATACCCTGGTCCGACCTCGGCATTGCATTAAATCATGTCCGGCAAGTCACTCCTGGCTCTAAAATAAGCCCGGGAGTGCTTTATGAAGTATGGTGCCTCATTAGAAACTCGGCTAAAAGGACACACTTGGAAATGTACTGTGCTGTACTCTTTGTTTATTTCTTTTGCAACTCTGACAGTTGATCGGAGACTTGCGCGAATGACTGAGCAGGTAGTCTTGAATCTGCATTGTACTTCTGCCTTGTTCGAAAATTAACACCTCGAATCTTCGAAAGTCCTGCAAGAGCTAAAAGTTCCAACTTTCAGAGAACCGAGTCCGGTGGGGGTATAAACAAAAGGACAGGTAATATGAGGGTCTGGAAGGAGAACTTAGAGAAATTTGGCGATGAAGAGAATGAAAATGGAGAAACCGGCTCAGTTCCTGCTCTACCATTTGCTACCAGGTGAGAATCAAAATCTAGTCTGTAAAATCGTGGCCGTTGATGCCATAAGGCGTCTAAAATATATTTATTGCAACTATGCTGATTCTCAATATTCCCGTTTATTACTGTCTATAGTGCAAGCCTTAAATTTATTTTAGTATCATACAGTAGCATGAGGGAACAGACGTAGTCCACATGCGCAAGCCACCTACCTGTTAAGAAACTAGAGACATTTGAAAGTACAGTATTTTCTGGTGTAATTCTCGCTTTAACTTAAGTACGTGGCTTAGAAGGTCTACAATTACCCTCTCTTCTAAATCTATATTCCTCTTCTCAGCTAATCTGCACAACGACTCGACATTTAAGATTTTGACTAACGTACTTGGCGACTTTCTATCGGTGATATTAATCACAATGGTAAGACTATATTATCCGCAGACATCAATATGAGCCGTAATTAACAGATCATAGGTTGTGGACATCAATGACGCCCCTCCTCCTTACGCCCAGGTCGAGGAACCTCGTGGAGCGAACACTTCCCCACAGGGTTGTGCTGCCGTGAGAATACAACCACTATCCGACAAAGATGGTGCCATTCTCACAGCACTGGCGCTGAGAGATATGTTTGTTGCGCTCGGGTTTTGTCTCGAAGCGCATGCCACAACCAAAGCATTCGAAGGGCTCCAAAACGATTTCTTCCTCCATTCCGACATTAGATTCACACTGGCGATTTTGCTGGTGTTTATTCAGATTGCTCTGCCTCGTGAATTCACGCCCACAGGTTAGGCATTGAATAGATTCGTTTTTTTTCATGTTGTTCACGTTGATGTCGTCGCAGGTTGCTGGTGGTAGAGAAATTTCGGTCGCAGCATTTTCGGGTGTCGGAATGTTGTCTTGAGCCACTGCCATCCATTGAGATTCAGCTGGAGCGAGAAGATAGATTTTGCTAGCTGTTGGCTTTTTTTCAGGACCATGGGCCACTCACCTTGAAGAACCTTCTGGTTTGTAATTGGCGGACGGCATGATATGTTAAGCTCGGCCAGACTGATTAAGGACAAAGCGAATTGTACAGTACCGAAGTCCAGACAGGACTCAGATCGGAAAAAGATGATGAGGAGTGACAAATCAAATTATTTTCTTCGAGTTCGGGAGAGGGGAAGGGGGCATTTGATTTGTAGGAGGCTTGCTTACTCAGTCTAGCGTCAAAATGTGCTTGACCCTGGACTCCAACACTGGACAGTGTTGGAGAAAATAGGCAGCGCAGCGGCGGAAGGGATGGGCTCCAATTGCACCTGTTCATGTTGCCGAGCCCGCTGTGAACTGCTGCTGGGCTGCTCATTAACCCCCAAGCCATCAAGGGCTGGGGGAATACGCTTGGATGTGCCTGATGTCTACTAGGAATGCATATCACGGATTTGGTAGGGGTCTTCACTGTTGTCCCGCTCGTACTAGGAAGGGACTTGAGGCGATGTGACAGGCGGACTGTGCTAAATGGAAGCTCCAACATCACCGCCACAAACCATCGCCGCCCAGCACTTTCTAACCCTCCTCCCTTTCTGAAACTCTTCAACGACGGTTACGACACCTATACGGACCTCAAGGCTGATTTAGACAAGGCGACGAGCAGTGCTGGATGGCTGACGGTGTCCCATAGTGCAAAGCCCAACAGAAAGATATTGGTATGCAGCCGAGGTACACAGCGCCCCACGACCGCTACAAAAAGCAACGCCACAACGATTAAAGCCGACTGCAAATGGTCGCCGGCGGCTTCACCCTCAAGCTCACGGCCAGCGGCTAAGAGGCAGCGGACGGGGGCACAGAGGACTGTCAACCAGCTGCCATGCGTAGACCTAACGGCTGGCGATATCGACGGCGACAACGGCGACGGCGGTAACGGCAGTGACGGTGCCGAGGGCGGCGAGGGCGCCAAGGAAACGCAGGACGAGATCGTCGCCGTAATGCCCGGCATTGTTGACTTACTATTCGACTAGCTGGGTCACGTGGGCGACGACGTGGGCATCGTGGGCATCGTGGGCAACGTTTGGCAACACTTGGCTCTAATAGTGCTTATTTGGTGCCCTCGAGTGTGTGGGAATAGTAGCATACAGCGGCATGTTAGTCGGTGTAATCACGTTAATTATTTGTCAGCCACGGTTCCTCAGGGCTTCCGAGCAGCGTGGAAGCCCCTATATAGCCATATAAGTGGGTCAGAATAGTGGCCCTGTGGGCCTTCCTCGTTATTGTGACTTCAGTCCCTGACAGACTAGCATGCCCCGCCTCATTTAGGTCTCTGCAGCAGTGTTTTTCTCGTTTACCCATACCAAGTCATGGCGTAGGGCAGTGCAGGGCGCAATCGCACCAGCTTGAGCGTTTTGTTGAGGGCCTGGGTCTGCTTGTAGCCCCGGAATTTGGCTATGGCTGTCTAAGACGAACTTATATACTTGGGCTGGAGACTGGGTGATGCGAGAACTTTTCTCATCAGAAGATATCCTTTCTCCGCTTATTGGTTCATGGCTGCAGAATTCCTCGGAATGATGGCTCCAGGCGAAAAGAAGCAGATTTTCGCGGGTGCGACTGCTCAGAGCCTTGGTTCTTGACGTGATAGCACTCACTGAACGGTCATCAAGGCGTCTTGAATCGTGGATCTCCTGGCTGTTCAAGCCCTCTCTCCTGAGCTGAATCAGCGTTTCATCCTCCTCGGCCGACCACTGACCATATCCCTGGACGGTGGCAACAGGGGTGAGGAACTCGAAATGCCGAACTTGATAAGTAGAAGCGTCAAATAATTGAACCAGGAAATAGTGACTCTTCTCGCCTTCTAGTTCGACCTCGATAGGAATGACTCCCCAATGGGTGTGAAAATGGAGCAAGCCATTTATACCATTGTTGTCCTCTAGGATTCGTGCCCATCCTGACCTAGTTCAGTGATCTTATTGGATTGGATTGGAGCTGGATCCGAGGGTCGATCCAATCCAGTCCAGGGGCGAAGGCATGCTGCCTCCTGGATATCCAGAACTGATCCAGATCATATTTTTACCCTTTTGGGACGATTAGTAAACCGCTGAATAAACGTCGAGGATATATAATGTAGAACAAGATGTCACATCCAACAGACCAAAACGTCATACAATTGATCAACCGGAAGGAAGATCTTCCAGTCAGGGGTTGGTATCAGCTACCTTCTGTTTCCCAAAATGCAAGTTCAACACAACGGTCCTGGCGGCCGTATTGACCTTATGAATAAGAAACCGACCTCTTTTCAGTCGTCAGAGAGAAAAAATAAAGAGCCTTTATCCTACGACCCAGATCCATCAGAAATTGCGACACAAGATCCCATGATACTAGCTAAACCCTGAGCCCATTAAGTATGCTAACCAGCAGTGTTCTCCAATATATTTGACTCCTTACTACCGTCATCTCTACCGCCGTCTTCTTCCCCTGCCGCACCCCGCCCACTAGTCCCAGCCTCACCCTTTGCTTCGTCTTCCATCAAGCCGATACTGGAGTTATCAAATGCCTTCCGCTCTGGGCGTCCATACCAAGCCCGTAGGCACTCGCTGGCTTCGATTACGTCCATCCGAAGTCGTGAACGACGATCCGTAAGGAGGAGCTTGGCACTGCTAAATAAGCGCTCACACTCATCCGACATGGGAGGCACGGCCAACACGTCCAGCGCCATACGAGCTAGGTCCGTCTGCGAGTGGTAGCGCTCATTCCAGTACTGAATGGGATCGAATTCTTCGTCATCCTTAAGGCCGATAACGTCAGTGGTGATAAACTCGTTGTAGTGGTCCACCGAGGGTAGTTCATGACTTAATTTAGCATCGGACTGGCGTAGTTTAAGCCGCTTGTGATTCCGAACTGAGGTGAACGATTTCTCCTTTAATTCCGGCGCCTTAGAGATGTGAGTAGGAACTGGGGCTCCGCCAGCAAACTTTCCTCGATATTCCTCAATCCACAGCTCTTTGACAGCCCCAACCGCTGCCAGGATCCAGGCACGCTTATCATCGCTCTCATTCCAAACCTGATGGTACCACTGATTCTTGAGGGTTGGATTCAACGATATAGCAGCGTAGTAAGCGGGCGACTGGAGAGCGGCCTTTCCGTATAGATGATAGCGTCTTTGCTTGCCTTATACAGCGGGTATTTTCTCTATCAGCCCCCAAATCGGGAAGTAGCACTGGTCGTGGTTCTAGTTATAACCTGATCGACCGTCCGTCTCCGCGTCTGTGGTGACTTTCGTTTCAGTGGATCCAGAGTTGTAACCACCCCGCCCGTCGGTCTCAGCGCTCGTGACACCGTTGTGCTCGGCGACCTCAACAGAGTTGTAGCTAGACCGTCCGTCAGTCGTGAAATTAGTGAGACCCGCCCGGCTGGTAACATTAATAGAGTTGTACTTAGAGCGACTATCAGTGTTGGTGGCTATAGTGGCGCGCCGCGCGGTGGTCCCCACCGAGTTATAGCCAGAGCGGCCAGCGGTGGAGAGCTCATCTCGAGCCGCGGCGCCCACGTGGCTTTCGTATCCAGAGTGGCCCGGTTCCATAGCCGCGATGGAGACGGCGACCGGGGCGGAAAAGGCCGCGCGAGGAAGCAGAGTAGCCACAAAGGCGACGAAGATGGTGCACTGGGGCGCTTGTTAGTTAGCAAGGCGAGGAGACTCGGGTGGTTGGAAAATATGAGACTGACCTTCATCTTGACCACGAGAAGGTTGCTAAAGCAAAGCGAGTATATATTTTGGCTCGTAATTTGATTTTATTATCCCAAAGAACATTTATAAAAGCTGAGTGAGGATGATCTGCTCTCCTAGACTTCAACTTTATGCCTGAAATCGACCGGCTTTTATATTCTCTAAGGTCCACGGTCCTTTAGAAATGTCTGCAACGGGGGCCTGCTTATAAACTAAAGTACTAATGATAACCAACTTTTGCAAGTACTCTAAGGTCTACGCAAGTACACACGTCGGAACAATCGTTCTTTTTGGGCTATGTTGCGCTCATTAGACAATCGACCATTTGCACTAGTTTTCGTGAAAATACAGTAAGACGAAATACGTGCTGTCACAACTCCAACTAACCATGAAGAAAGACAATCCATTGCGGCGATAAAATTGGAACGAATGCGAGATTTCGAGTCACATACAAAGTCAAAAGACTTTCTCTGGATTTCTCATAAGGAAAGCAACTAACCACCCCTTTCCGAGTGCTGGTGGGTGGGTTGGTATGTGTAGTTCCGTCCCAGGAAATTGGGCCCATAATTGTAGACAGTGTAATAATTCAAAGAGGTGGAAATATTCTGAGCAAATGGCTCTGTGACCAACGGCGCACACTCGAGGACATTTCTAAACAAGATTCGCTGACTCTGTGGTGCATTTAAGCCAAAGAAGTCATTGCTGTCCAGCAATCCTGTGCCAAGGCGCAAATTGGAATTCTGCAGGCGGCACACATCGGCTCCAGGAAACGGGCAGGGTGCTCGCGTATCAACGGTTGAGGAGAGGTGATCGACAATAAAGGAGGTACAGTCCAGCATACCAGAGCGGCTGCTAGAGTAGCACTGTCGAGTATAATTTGCGGCCTGTTCTGTCTTCTGGGCCACGTTCGAGTACAGAATACTTGCTGCTTGGACGGTCCCCGCGGCACCCACGGTGGTGAAGACTCCACAATTGGATCCATCGAGGAGAACATCACTGCCGACTGCGGAAGAGATCTGAGAGGAAAAGCCACCAGCAATGGAGAATGATGCGAGTAAAAATGAAGCGGAAATAATTGCTGGGAGCATGCGGAGAAGGCATCGCCGGGCTGATGAGCGCCATACCCATGCCAGTCGAGTGAACATCCACAGTCCCTCGAGTGAACTGCCGGAATTCCGTAGCACGGCCTGACGTTGATGGTGGAGGGCATCTTCTTGCTGGGACGACGAGTAGTATCTGTGGGTTGCCAGACTGCGTCAATTTCAATGTTAGCTTTGTGGACTACACGATACGTTGATAAACAAAAAGTAAAGATGGATGACCGACCAGACCATTTTCCAGAAACGCGAAGCAACAAAGCCGACGAAGAAGGCAGTGAACGCAATGAACAAATTGCCATGTTGTCGAGTTGTGGTCAGGGTTGCTCCCATCACCTAGCCGCGAGACCAGTTGGTCCACGTACCGAGATACACAGTATACTGCGTTGTGGCATCAGCGCCTTCCCATAATGTAGAGTTTGCCATTACGAGAAATCAAATCTTCCCAGTCACGAAGTGATATTTGGGCGAGAGGTATCCAGGTGAGGGTGAATGTTGAGATGATCAAGGCAAATTCGAAAGGAAAACGCGTGGGTGATGTCTTTATGTCCGTCCATGTTTAATATATACTTTTGGACATGTGGGTGGACAATCTACGATGCCCCCTTTGCACGGTACGTCTTCCGGCTTACACCTGAGAGAGAATGCTGAAATGTAGACACCGTCTGGTTGATACCATCGTGACACAGCATGAAGATCTGCGGCACGACGTTGAGCTGAATCGCAGTCACTTGTTGCACAGCGAATCAAATGTTGAAACCGTTGCAAGCAGGATGAGCTGAATGAGGGCCGCCCGTCTGGGGGCCCTGTCAAGGGAGAGAGAATAGAACACCTCAGCCTCTCAATCTCTGAGACGGTAGAATTTCCAGCCCCCACATTCCAAGACGACAAGATAGGCAGCTGTTCTCATGTTGTATTATTCGTCACTTCCTGAGACTCAATGAAACTTATTTTCATTTTGCGCCGATCTGCTTACGCTCCTGGGGGCCAAAAGATGGGGTCGGAGTCTGCCTTGTTGCCTGCCTATGGTAATTGACATTGCAAAGGTGTGGCGGCTCGCGACGGCGTTCTTGATTGTGACGTCCATCGCATGCCCAATTCAAGACTTTCTAGGTGCTTTGCAGTTGGGAACTGTGATGTTTAGGTTTTCTTCATTAGGAGTGGCAGCGATGAGTGTACGTAGGTAGTGGTGGCGGTAGCCCTTTGACCTCTGTATCCTTTCTTTTGGTAGCCGTGCAAGCGAGCAAGAGCGCAGCGGCAGGTAAGTGGCCTCTCTGTCACTCAAGGTTGACTGACGCGGCCCTTCCCCGTCCTCTTCCTCCTCCCAAGATCCATTTCTGGTCCATCTCAATACCCTTGCCAAAGGGAACCTCCTTTCCCACCCAATAACGTCAGGCCCAGTTGAAAGCCAATTCCCAACAGACAGATTTCCCAAGCGAAATAAAGTGTTCATGGACGAGGAAGTCCTGAGTGATTCTTCCGGTCCTCTCAGTTCGGCGAATAGGTCTGTGTCCGAACGTGAAGATGCACCCGTTTCCGTCAAGAACAAACGAGTTTCCTCGACCAGGCGGAACCAGGGCCTTAATTCGGATCACCTTGACGGCCAGGCGCCGTAGCTAGGTACATTCTCGACGGCGATGTTGAAGTTGGTCTTGTTGGTCCTAATCAGGGCCTCCAGCCTGAAGACCAACGGATTCTCTCTGCTCCCGCGGGTGATCCTACGGCCACGGCCTTGGCTGTGGCAACCGCCAGGAACCAGGGGCCAGACGGCGAGGTTTTGCGCCAACAGCACAAACAGTACAGCGACAGCGGCGGTGATTCCCTCTCGGTCGGCCACAAGGAATTGAACGTCCGAATCCGCCACCCCGGCAGCAGCCCGAGTCGGCAATTCATGCTGTCAGGAAGCGGCTCTGGACGGTGGATCCTGAACAGCTCGCGTCCATCGACAAGCCTGGTGTTGGGCTGGGCGGTTAAGTCCTCAAAAACCTCGCCTCATTCGCTGCCGCCCATCGCCATGGCATGTATGCTATCCGGTCGACCCTCTTCGGCGGCAATAGCGACGCCAATATGTTATCATGTCAAGAGGTCACTGGGGAAGATGCTGGGCAAGGGGTTGCATGAGGGCAGATCAGGATCTGAACATTCCGTGCTATGTTGCGATGCCTAACTACATTGTGATTCCAGTGCGTCTAGCCACCCATCTTATAACCTGACCTGCCAATCCCCCATGGATCTCGATGCACGCTGGCCTGAGCGGTGCTGCGGTGCCTTTCGCCGATGCTACGGTGCCCTTCACCGGGCCTCCGACGGGCCCGAAGTGCTGCCTTCCAACATATCAAAATCTCCCGACGTTAAGCAGCTGGCCACCTGCTTCCTACCCTGGTCCGCCGCCAAGCACCCGGTCGAGATGTTATTCCCTTTCACAATCGACCGAAACACCTGGGCCCTAGTCGTCCTCAACTTCAAGTCCAGGAGCTGGACCATTCACCACTCGATGGGCAGCCGGGGTACATCGAGCCTTACTATGGCAGCACAGGCTCGTTATTCATCTCTCATTAAGGAGCTCGCTTCATGCCTCGCCACAATGTCCCCCTTTGTCGAGAGCAGCAGCGCAAGCGGCAACGCCGACGCCAACCCGGGAATTGCCCTATATGGACTAATTGGTCTCCAGAATGGAAGTGAGATCAGTCAGACGGTTATCTGGTGAGCACCTTCCCAGGCTATGGCTTTGCCTACCCTGACTGAGGTGGCTTTCATTTCTCATTCCCATGGGCCGATTGCAACTTCTTACAATTCTTCCGAATATCCGTACGGCCTCATGCCTCCCTGGATGTCCTTTGAATTTCCCACCATGGGAAGACTCTGTTTTTCTATTTCACACTGCCTGCATTCTGAGCGCCTCAACATCATGGTTATGGTTCCACATGGTGCTCGACAGCATGTACTCAAACCCGGGTCGGACCCAAAGGTAGTCAGCATGCCTCCTGACTGGTGCGACTCGGAGTTAATGAAGAGTTTGGGCACGGAAGACAGGGGTCTGTCTAAAGTGATTGATAAGGCGAACCCAAGGAATGTTGGGCTGCTACTCTCTATAATAGATGTACACTGGCAGGCTGAGACTTATGATCTAGCACACGACCATCAGATGCCTGTATTCACAAGTGATGCAAATTCCTTTCTAAGTCACATGCCCAGGCGTGTTTACCCTGGGGGAAAGAGTTCAGATACACACCTCTCGATAGATGAACCTGAAGCTGCTCACAACGACAGACACTTATGGGAGGTCCTAACGGCTCAAAGCAAACCGAGTATTCGGTGAATGCAAGGAACATTTTGGAGAAGAAACGGAAGACTGCAGCTGCTGAAACCCGTCACCTTCAGGGTTCGGGTGCCTTGAACCAGTCTCATTCGTTTGTTCACTCAAACTAGAAAATATAGTGCCGGTGAACTTTTATTTTCCCATCTTCCAAGGTCAACAGCTCGATGCGCTCCCTGCCCCGTTCTGCCATTTCGCACTCTTACCAGTATCTGCTCACCTTACCACGCCACAAAGTCATGACCAGCACGGCTGATCTTGGCTTGAGGGCCTTGATATCTGCTGTCAAGTTCTGTCCTTTCGCGGACTGCGATTGCAGCGATGACCCGGCCGAAGTTTGCAAGATGGTCAATGAGTATCTGGACCCAGCACACCAGGTTGACCAGGCCACATTCAACGCAATCTGCCTTGATCTCGACAAGAGTCCTCACTCCGACAGTTTCCCAGCAATCAGCCCAGGTGATGAAAAGCAGCGTGGCGATAGCGACTTTGAGCGCTTCACGCACGCTGCCTTCAACGTCAGTCATCCCCAAAAGCTTCTACCTCGTCTGGGGTCCATCAAAATGCCGAGAGTGAGCAAGCCCCTTGAGAGCACCTGCTGATTTAATTTTGATGCAGACATTCCGCGAATTAGAGCGACGTTTCCTCCTGAATGTGCCAGTCGGCCCACTTCGCCACGACGATACCACTACCAACAAGTGGTGGAATGGTGCTGCTCACCTGCGCCACCACGTGGAGTTCCTTCTTGTACTGAAGGGCATCAAGCCTTGCGTGCTATTTTCCAAGAACAAACCTGAGAACACTTCGATCTTCAGCACTGTCATCATCGATATCCTGGTCCCCATCATGAATCAGGTAGGACTGTGGTCCTACGGATTCAAGATCAGCTTCGAGTGCGGCGAATGGGTCTTCTACGATGCCCGGTCCTCCCTTCTGCCCCAGATCAAGAGGATCTTTCTCACCGACTACACTTCCAAGAAAGTAGACAAGACTGGGGCATATCCCGACGAGGACTCAGAGAACAGGTATCTCGTGCCGCATCTAGCGGTCGCTCATGCACTTGGCTACCCAATCCGCTCCGAAGCTTTCAGCAATAGCTTCTTCATCAAGATCCAAGATGAGACTGAGATGGACGTCTTGGAATCAAGGGGCTGGCCCTATCCCCACTGCTGTGTCTATGGTACTGGATTCGGTAGCCCTGTGGGCAATGATGCCGACTGGATCAAGATCCTTACCTATTACCACACTTGTGAGAAGGCAGCCCAGACAGTCGGCACCACGCTTCGCCTTCATGTTCTCAGCCATGAAAAGATGACCGCCTGGCTGGAGCTCAACCCGGGATGGCTGGTTGGACCAGCGCCGTGGCTTGGCATAAGTGGACCGAGGCTTCGAGAGATCGCGGATGTGCCGTAGCACTTCTTGACGGTGTAAGCCTTACGACAAGGATCATGCAAACAGCATTTGGCTTCAGCACTAGCACCTGTAACTGCTTTGGATCCCGTTCATCCCGGAGGAGGCGGATGAAAGACCACATGTCGTCAATTGGCCCCTGGGTCTATATTATATTCCTTTATACCGTAAGAGTATCACTCCGCCTGCGATATTTTATCTGTCGTCTTGCCTGTACGTCAACTCGAGCATCATGCTTGCTCGTACTTGGCAGGTCACTGTGATGAAGTTGGTTAGCTTCCTCACTGAACTCGCGTCTGAAATTTCCAACGTGCACAGGCTTCCATAATTCAACAATTTCCAAAAGAGCACATGTGATGTTAAGGTTGCGCTCTTCGTTCCCATAGTCTTTCTACTAAAAAAACGAGTAGGTACGGATGGGTCAAGACCGAATACCTGGATCTCAAAAGCCGAAAGTTGCAGGCCGAGTTGAAGGAGGTGCTTGGAAATATTGCCGATATTAATCTGGATGTGACTAGTGCTTCAGTAAGTTGTGACAACCTTTATCCGTCACCAAACCACTTCGATAATGTTGATCTGATGTGTGTCATGTCACGCTAACGGAACACTCGGGAAATAGATAGAGCTTAAGGCCCTTTACCATTGGATCTACAGGCTGATACAATACATTGCAGGTTTCGGCTAATATTAGATGATGATCATGTTCTTTCGAATGAAGAAAATGGCAATGACACAGTATATATAATCTAAACCAAATAAACCCGGCTTCTGGTCTTACCTTCACCGGAAGCTGACATAGGAGCCGTGATCGTCTTTGTATTCACATCGATTAAGGATGGTCTGTCAAGCGCCGTCAGATAATGCGCTATAAAATTTGCCCTGAAAAAACTTTACTTAGTAGGAGGAATGTGACATAATATTTTATCTTCATTTATTCCATGTTTCTAGATATAAGGTGCAATGAAGTTGTGCGTCTGCCCTACCAAACCCGTGCACTCTAACACGCTGCTCGGGAGTGAATCAGTTACTACACTTAGGTGCGCAAGCCCGGGAAAATTTGAACAGAATTAGCTGAGAACCGTTCATACTTATCTATTGTCTAATAGCATAGACATGGGGAATAAGACTTCCCGGGACGCACCTCTGCTTTGTTTGGACTGCTCCTACCTCAGGGTCTTGCTCCAGACCGGCCAGCAGATACGGCAGCACCGTAGTTGTAGGCCAAAACACGTCATCGTCAGGAGGTTTGGAGGAGGCATTATTTTGGGTGTATTGATAAGATCAGGGATTGATAGACACATTCGGGTTTTGTACCGTCTCCTACCACGGACGATTTTCTTCTATAGTAGGAAGGCAGACTTGGTAACCGATGTGTCTTAAAGCGCAACCAAAGGCACTTTTTAACACTTATAGATTTCCAACAGTTGAGAGGTTTATACCTGGTCGAAAAGCCACGGAGTCTTCTCAGTTTCATCACCGCCTCCAGTCCTTTGGTGGCGGCCCTCGCGATGTGTTCCTTAACCGGGACCTCCCGCAGGCAGGGTTGCCTCAGGGGTCGCCCCTATCACCGGTCCTATTCCTCTTCTTCAACGCAGACCTGGTACAACGGAAAATCGATTGCTATGGGTCACAGGACCGACGGCACAGAGCAACCACGAAGGAATTGAAGTAATCATAAATAGCGCCATGGAATGGGAAAGGAGAAGTGGCGCGACTTTTGAAGCGGACAAAACAGCGATCATTCACTTTACTCGCAGAGCGGATTAAGTAAGGGATAAGCAAATGGTCTGGATTGTTCCGCTACTCCCTTTCTAATAATGCTAACTACTTTGTGAAAGGACGACTGTCAGCTCTTGGGCGGAGAGTACTGCGACTGTCCAGGATGACAATTCGAGCGTGCCGAACATGATAATCGTTATTCTAAAGCAACAGCGGTCCTGGGGCTGAAACGAATAAGTAAGCCATCCTGCAAACACGGCCCAATAGCCGAGATCACCAAAATCGGTCTCAAGTCTTTGATGGCCGCATATTACGTATCGGCGGTATTACTACTTTTGGTGGAATAGATAGGCGCATTTCGCTCTGAAATGGTGGTGGCTGTGATTGTAAGCGATAGTTGATAAGATGCAAAATTTCAAAGGACTTACTGCTAAAGGGCTGTCCGTTGCAGTTGGCTTGTACTGAATATCATGTCCGTCTTCCCTCGGGGCTTTCTCGATCTCTGGTGGTGGCAGTTTAAATACGCCGCCCTGTCGCCGCAGCCGTTTCTCTAGGAACGGCAAGAACGATAGACGTGGATCAAGCTCTGCAGGCTTAGCAGATTGATCAACGTTGAAACTAAGGAGTTTTTGTTGAGTTTGACTGTATATTTCACTATCCGCAGTCTCTGACACACAGATCGTAGAATAATCACTCTCTGACCTTTCGTCAATGTCCATAGGATGTCCTGTATTTATATCCTCTTTGCGCCATGTATATTTGATGGGTTGATTAGAAACTTGGACATAATTTGCGCAGTCTTCTTCAGCTGGATCTGATTCCGACATTTTCAAAAAGTGCCCAATAATATTACCCATCACCAAAATGTGCGACAAAGTATCTGCTGGGACAGAAGGGTGTTCAATCTGGGTCTGCACCTCTTCAGACTGCAAAGCCATGTATGCGCTCAAAAAAGGCTTACCTGCCCTCCACACTGGGCAGTTTAATATATCATGCTGAGTATTGTCGTTTGTGACGGCTTGATCTAGATCTGCCTGAACTCTATCTCGTCCCTCTAGCTTGAGGGTCCGAAATCCGAGATCATATGCTCTTTGTTGAAATCGCTGTACAGCGCTGCGTTGAACTTGTCCCACTAATCGACGGCCGTCCTTGCCACAGAGCGGGGATTCGTAGCTGAGCTCCGCGAAGTTTTGCAGTGCGAATACGAGGAGTCTCGTGTACGCGATATAAAACGCGCCTTTGCCTAAATGATCATTTGTATAGTGACTATCATCTCCATTGTCGTAAATATGTCCGTCGCTTGGTTGGAAATGCCTTTTGAGCACATTCCTTAATGTCGGCTGGTTTCTGCGTCGGGATCGATCTGGCGCGACAAATTTCCAGATGGCCCTAACTGCGGGTGAAAAATACAGCATATCCTTGTGGAGTGTCTCGATGCTTGAAATACGCCGCTTTACTGTGCACACGCTTTGCTCTAGCCTTTGTCGTTCTCCTTTGTCAGTAATTTCTGTGAAAACTTTGTTTGAGCGAAACAAGTCCCGGATCGCGGCAAGGTCCTCGTGATGAGTTGGAAAGAGTTTTTCCAGTCGACGAACAGTATCCACATCAACAGCGTTAGCGAAAGCATCCACACCTAAGGTGATGAGATCCCAGGTTTCATATACGAATCCGAGATAATGGATGATCTCTTCATCGCAATGCAAGGCCCTATGCTTATGCAAATTGCCAAGTTGTAGACCATCCCATAGACCGGGAAACCGGAGGAGTCTGTTTAATGCCTGCACAATCTCAGTTTTCCGCAAGAACTTCGTAAGAATGTCTTCCTTGCACTTGCTGATATGACTTAGCCATCCCTTTCGATCTGTTTCTGCTGCGTCTGGGTTCAGCTGGATCTGACGATAAACTTCACCGGCTGTATATGGCGCTTCAAATGAATAAGAATTCGCAACACTCTGGACAATCGAATGAAATCGGCTTTGTTCTGTGATCAGATCAAGTCAGCGGCTATGTCATTAACAAATGTTATGAGAGTTGCTATAACCTTCTTGCACTTGGCAACAATACAATCGTACTGTCCATTGGAACTCGGGCCCTAGCACTCGCTCCGCTGCTTTAGCGCGTTGTCGCCCGCCCCTGCAACGGAGTTTAATAGTGGTTGGGAGAGTTGGCGGATCTGCACTCCTCAAGCTGCCTGCAAGCACGGATTGTAACTTTTTATATGTGGCGTGATCAATATCAGCCAGAATTTGGTTGCGTAATATGTGCGGATGGCAACCGATATTTCGAAACAGGCGTTCTTTTTGCCTGATATTGTACTCTTTGGGTAATCGACCGTCATTGAGAGACTTTGGGAAGGCGAGACAAGAAATGGGGGCTTTAACTACACCGACCAACCAAGGAGAAAGCAAATCCAAGTCCATCATAATGAAATATGAGCGACCGATACAGGAGTGCACATTAGAAGGGAGGGTAAAAAAGAGTAGAGATTTATTCGTCGAGGACCTATTTAATCAATTCTACTGTCTTTATCTTTATATAAGGCATTGCGCTCGGGCTAAATTAGAATTAAGATATTGGAATTTCGGTCGGATCGACAGCATGCGTTGGCCCCAAGCTGCACAGGATTAATCAAAAGTACACCTAACGTTACATTTCTTAATAATAATTTCTGTCAGATGTGACGGGTAGCCAAGAGGTGTGTGCCTGAGGCATCAATATGTCCGTCATGACAAAACCAGCCCCCCAACAGGAGGGGTCGCACTAGAGAACCAAGACAAGACATCATCACAATACACACAGTGACCACCCCATCAATTGGACCATAATTACACGTCCCATATACCTAAAAGGGTGATAATCTGACAATTAAGAGTCTCACTGCCTCAAACCGATTCAAACATGGCAGATTACGTAAACACGAAGACCCTCAACGCGATACTAGCGAAACCAGGCGACTGGAACGATTGGCACCACGAATTCGAGCTCCAGGCCCAAACGTTTGGACTTGAATCCCACATAACGAATAAGACTTCCCTACTCCCTCAGCCGGAGATGCCGGATATTCGAAAGAAGAAATACATCAAGAAACCACACGCACAGCGAAATGCGAGATCACAGACGACCAACGACGAGGAAGAGGACGAAGAAACAATCCAAGAAAAGAACCATGGACAATGGATGATGACCGATCTGACCGACAATGGTCTTAAGGCATTTAATCTTGACCTCACCTGGTATAAACAACTTTTTGACGCATCGTACAAGGAGGAACGGCAGTCAGTAGAGAAGCTCACAAGGTGGCTGCTCCAAACTGTTGCCCCTGCATACAAGTCAACATGCTGCCAAGCAGGAGAACCACTCTGGAAATGGCATGACAACTTACAAAAGAGATGTGGCCAAAGCACTCACGACGAGATGCTACATCTTCATCAAGAATACAAGAAGGTCCTCAAACCACCTCGTACAACCAAAGAGGCGTACAACTGGATCGATAAGTGGGAAGAGATGATGTCCAAAGGGATCCAAAAGAAACTCCCAGAAACACAGCATACAACAACCTGGTTTTCAGACTTCCTACTTGCAATACGGGGAGTAATGCCTATCTGGGCCACCTCCTATAAACAAGCACAAAAACACGCTTCAGCAGATGGGAGCCTCGAATATCGTGATATCGGGCAAGACTTCCGTCAGGAGTTGGAAAGCCACGACCCCCAAAAGGGAAAGGTCGCGAAAGGAGCTTTTACAACTACCTACGATGGCTCTGGTAGTCATGATGACGAAAATGGGGACGCCCATGTCGTTGAAGATTCGAAGCCGCCACGTAGAGGTGCGACTGGTTCACGTGGTGGAAAGCGCGGGATTCGAGCCGATCCGGGACGTTATTCCTCGGGTCAAAAAGGCTGCCTCGCATGTGCAAATCCCCACGCCCTTGCAGAATGCTACTATGTATTCCCTGAGAAGGCATTTCCAAGGTGGAAGCCAAATCAGGATGTCAAAGGAAGAGTTCGTGAAAAACTCGAAAACGATGCTGATTTTCAAGCACAGGTCCGAGCCCTTAAGGGTCCGAGATCAAAGTCCAACTCTGAAGAAGCAAGTTGACAGTTTTGGCAGCGTTGCGAAAGGCCGCACCATGGAGTGGGGTCTGATGATATCCGTTTACAACCTCAAAATCAGCTCCCTTATCAAGAAGAAGCTCGACGATGGAGACATGGCCTTTCGATGATGCTGAATATAGTGGTGTTATGCCATCCGTGTTTGGGACGGCAAGGTTAGCCCCTTTCTCAAGCAGCAGCCTAACCACCTCGATGTGGCCGGTGCGCGAGGCAGCATTCAGTGGTGTCCATCCATTATTGTCTGGGACAGCAAAGTCGACCCCTTTCTTAAGCAGCAGCCTGACCACCTCGATGTGGCCATTGCTTGAGGCAGCATTCAATGGTGTTATGCCTAATTTAAAACCGTGGGCTCTCAAAGCGCTTGCAATAATGTTACTAAGTCTTTCCATCGAATTTACAGTATCTCTCAACTTCTATAACAAAGTTTTGTTACCCCGATTATCACAATGGAGTTCTAATTTTATACAAGTTCTCTCAGGAACTCAAAACGAATCCTTGTGCCTTCTCAAGCTGGCCACAGCGAATGTGTTTAGACAAATGGTGGTTGATTGGTTCCCATGTGTTTTCGTTTGCGTCGTAGTTCTTCCACTTGACAAGGTACTCCATTGTTCCTTGATGTTGTCGTGAATCGATGATGTCTTCCACTTCGTATTCTTTGTTGTATTCGTCGATGGTCTCAATTGTGTCTCGAGTCTTGCGTTCTGTGGTGCTGGTTCCAAGAGTGAAATATGAAAGACTGGGTGTTGCCTCATTCCTTGAGGTAATGAAAGTTCGTACTTGGTGTCCGAAAGTTTCCGTGAAATCTTGAAAGGTCCGATTTTCTTGTGGTCGAGCTTGTCGCTGGGTCGTTTGGTTTTGATGTTTCGTCGGAGAAGGTAGACTTTATCTCCCTCCTTGAAGATTGATCCCTCAATTCTTTTCTAGTTTGCGTATTTTGTCATTCGTTCTTGTACAAAAGAAAGTTCTTCCTGAATATCCTTCTGGATTTGTCTGATTCGTGTTGCTTTTTGTTCCGCTGATTCTGCCACTGTGTTGTCCGGCAGGGCTTCGTAGGTGTGGATGAAGCATAAGTGATTAATGGATACGCGTGCCACAGACAGTGCAGTTGAACCCCACTCTCCATCTCTTCTCGCCTCGATCGTCGGGTTGTGAATATATGATCTCGAACACATCGTCTTCCGACTTAAGCTCTGCCCGAAGTAGGCCTTCGTACGGTTTTCGAAAGCTTCGAACCACTCTCTTTCTTCTCCTCCTGCTAGCTACATAGATTGGCATTGTCAATGGTTGGCCGTTTTGCGACCTCACTAAGCCGTCGCCGGCTGGAGGAAGGGAAACCACGTTAGGTTCAACTCCTTCGCCACGCTCGACTAACTCATCAGCTCCATCTGTTTCGGCCCTAGTTAGAACTTCCGCAGCGATAGCGATAGTGCCGGGTTGATTCATGCCGAGATCGCGGTTGTCCGTTTCCTTTCCCGTCGACCTCAACTCGGTGTTGAGTACTGGATATGTCATGTCCGTTTGCAGATGATCGTACGTGTTCAGCAGGATTTGATGTCGCAAACATTCCTCGTGGAGCCACCGGTTGCATTTCTTGTTGGGGCACTGAATCATTCAAAGTGACGGCTTGTACTGAGAAAGGGCAGTTCGCTATGCTATCTTCATTCATATCAACCTTTCGCTTGCGAAAGTCTGCCATTGTGTTGTCGTTAGGGGAGGCCATTGAGAATGCCATACGTCAGTCCTCCCGTTAGTGATAGCCGTGTCTGAGAGGCGAGAGCCTGCTGCGGTTTGTAAGAACGTTGAGAGATATGGGGGAGGAAGAAGTGGCTGAGAGGCGGGGCTCAGGAATGGTTTTTGTATGCGGGGTCGATTGGCTAAAATACAGTACGTACGTACGTACGTGTACTGTAAGGTCGCATCACTAATAGTCAGCAGGCACAGAGCTTTACATTGGTGGAAAGGGTGGTCAGAATATTATAAGGAAACGACAACTAGCTAGGCAGACGGAAACAGTCTTCCTTTCACCATCGTCCCTTCCCTCGGGTGAAGTGAGACAATAATCAGATCCTCTTCCTGATGGTCATGGCCTCCCAAAAGGCGCCCCCCGAACAGCTAAAGTCATAAATATACGAACTATTCTCGAACAAGCTCGTTTTACGGCTGATGAAAACCCCCGAAAACGCCGTCGGCTCAACGATCAATCAGAACCAACCACCAGACCCCTACGTACGTACGTACTATCGCCATATGGCAAAGGCCATTCAACACTATAGCAGACAGCCAATTTCGGGTACTACTCTCTTCCGAAGCTTTGTTTCCGCGTTCTCGCCTGCGCCATCTCAAAGTCGAAGCTGAGGGTCTTAACCACGTTTTCTCACCAACGCTATTCCGAGACGCTCGGAAAGGTGAGGGAGGACAGAGGCTTCCTCCCTGCCTCGAGGAGTCGAGCTTCATCAACGAGAGCGATTGGGCGGTGCTGAGGACGTTTGATGAGATCCTCTCCGATTTCCACGTGGTTGTGCAAGTACTTCAGGGAGACGGACAGTCGCGATACCGATCGTCTGGAGGTAGAGAAACGTTTGGCTCTATGACTGGTGTGCTGGAGGCGTTCGAATTCCTACTTGGGAGGCTCGAGGATGCAAAATCGCATATTGAGAGGCATCCTGAGCCGGAGCAATTCAGTGTTAATATCAACCTTGGCTGGAAGAAGCTTGATAAATAATACAATACTTTGAGGGACTCACCGGCATACTACGCCGCCGCCGCCTTGCACCCTAGCCTGCGATGGGACTATTTCGACGAGCTTGCCAGAGAGTTAAAATGCGTCTGGGGAATCGTACATATAATCGCGAGAAGACGTCCGTGGAAGTAACCACACGTCGACTACCAGGAGCAAGTTGCGCAGCACGCGCAGCATCGACCGCGATATCTCAACAATGAAGTATCATATCCAAATGATACTCAATTCAATCGGTAGCTGAGACGTTATAGATCTTTCGCACACAGCTATTTTGATGTTTTCTGTTGCATTAAAGGTGATATGAGGCGTTGTAATTCTCTTGATGAAATCGGTCTGGCGTAACAGATGGGGATACATAATTTACAGCTGAGGACACATATAAAATGTATGTATCCTAAGGGATGGGCCACCAAATTGTGCCGAAAATCTCTCAGGCCCACACACAGAATCACGTGCGCTTAGCGCTTGCGTCTATTCGGCTAGTGTGTGGGTCTGAGTGCCTGAGCGGCTGAGGTAACGGGTATTGGTCAGCAAGTTCCACGTGCAATTGGCGGCTCCAGACTTAGCGTGTACAGCCGCGACTCAATAACAGCGCGTCTCTTGCTGTCAAAGGAAACAATGCAAGCCTTGAGGCCCAGCTCCAAGGTGTTCTGCTCATTATTCTGCATCAAATCAGCCCTTTCAAACATGAGATGATGAGTCGCCCTCACGTTGGCATGAATCTGGCAGGGGCAAATAGAGACCGTCATGGATGATGTCCTGCCCTTCAAGGTTCGTCAGAACTGCATCGACTTCTACCAAGCCACTCCAACCAAATACGACCCTCGACTTCGCAATGACATACGCCCGGACCAGCTGTCCAGGCAGCCAAAAGTCCCCGTCATCCGCATCTTCGGCTCGACCCAAACTGGGCAGAAAGTCTGTACCCATGTCCATGGTGCATTCCCGTATCTGTACATTGAGTACACCGGCAGCCTGGCGCCTGAGGACGTGGGCGCGTACATCCACTGCCTGCATCTGTCCATCGACCATGCCCTGGCTGTGAGCTACCGCAAGGACACCTACAGCGACCATGCCAAATATGTCGCCCGCATCACGCTCGCCAAGGGCGTGCCCTTCTACGGCTTCCACGTCGGATACCGCTTCTTTCTCAAGCTTTACATGTTCAACCCTATCGTCATGACCAGACTGGCCGATCTTCTGCACCAAGGCGTCATCATGAACCGGAAGTTCCAGCCCTACGAGGCACACTTGCAGTATCTGCTGCAGTTCATGTGTGACTACAACCTCTATGGCTGTGACTACCTTGAGAGTACCAAAGTAAAGTTCCGCTCTCCGGTGCCCCAGTACAGCGAGGGGGATGAGAGCTCCTTGCATCTTTGGCACAGCCAGTCCGTCTCTCCTGCCAACATCACCGAGGACTATACTCTACCTCGTGTCAGCCACTGCTCGATCGAGGTCGATATATGCGTCCAAGATATCCTGAATCGCAAGATGGTGAAGGAGCGGCGCCTGCACCATGATTTCACCGAGAAGGTTCATCCTGTTCCAGCCAGCATGAAGTTGGTGCACAGTATGGCTGGTCTGTGGCGAGACGAGACCAAGCGCCGGAAACGAAGGATGCACATCACGAACCCAGGCAGCAGTCCATTTCCTCCAGAGGTCCTTGTGTCTATGTCCGCTGATCCCCGCGAGTCCCAGCCTCAGGGGTGGGTTCACGAAGAGGAGTATGCGGAGGACATCAAAAAGCTTGTTGCCGAGGAGGCGAGAGCCAACAAGGACACAAAACCATCTTTCGAAGGGTTTGCTACAGCCTGTACCATTCGAGGAGACTGTAAACACAATGCTGCAGTCTGTCGAAGATCTCTTTCCCCAAAACTTGCTGTCTTCGTTGGGCCAGTCATCTCAACTCGCCCGGCAGGACCAGAACCCTTCCGATAACGTGGTAGTTGACGAGAAGGGCGTTCTCGCAGCAACCCAAGAGAGCGACGCGGATTTATTCCCGGATGACTCGGATGAGGAGCTGTTGCAAGGAGTGACGCTTTCCCAGAGGGCTTCTGAACAGACTGAAGGGTCCAAGGTGGAGACAGCTCAAGCCGAGCAAGCGACGCTGAAGATGACAATTAACAAGCTATCCACTTCCGGGGCTTCTGTGGGACGAGTCGGCCGCGGATACATGTCTACATCCACTGGATATGCTGTACCACAGATCGTCGATGGGCTGCCTCAAGGTGTCTGCTTCAGTGGCCAGAGAACCGGCCAGCTACCCGCACTTTCTGTCACAGAGGAGTTGATCGATGCGGCCGACAGAGATGGCCTCACAAGCAAGAATCCCCTAACCCAAGCCGGGCTGAAGAGTGTGAGCCTACCATCGAAGCGGCCGAATGAGCCAAGTATCGAGTCATCAAATTCCAAACGACCTAAGATTGACTCTACTATTGCACCAACCCTATCGGCAACGGCGCCCGCCCACGGAGACGGGAGGAATTCAGAACGTCGCCCAAGTACGAACACACAGCGACAAGTGAGATTCCAATCTTCACAGACAGCAAAGAATTCAAGAAATGGTACCACATTTAGGAGAGAGGATTACCAGAGCCTTGGTTTCCCTGTTGTCGGGGGCCCAAATGACCCGACCACGAAATTGCGCTTGAGCCAACAGAGCAGCTCACAAAGGAGCGACGACGCTGGGGCAGACAAGAAACTCTACAAGCTTTCCAGCTCGGCTGAGGATGCTTCCCCTATTACATCGAGCAGTGAAAAATCCCATGCGCATATGTCCTCGACTTCCTCTAGCAAAACCCCTGTTTCAAATACGGCTCAGGCGCAATCGCCGACCATACTTTCCGGCACGAGAGCTTCCTGGATCTTTGTTCTAGATCACCCGCCACCATCAGCAGCAGACGTATGTGCAACCATGCAAGACAACAGCTTGCCTGATGTCATTTACCAAGACGCATTCTACAGCCAGGAGAAAGACGTGCCGGCAAGATTGAGGGAGTATGCCGGCAGAGAGTTTCGTCTTGAGGGGATCTCTTTGCCCTTCCTGCCTGATTTCGACGCTACCGGTCAATCGCCAGCTACATACGTCCTGAGTGTAGAGGGCAACCCGAACACTAAGAGACAGACTGAATTGGTGTATCAGAAGAAAAGCTGGCAGTGCTCATTGAGAAGCTGGGAAATTGCCGAACCGCCGCCCACATTGTAAGAAGTCTCTGACTGGTGGATTGCAAAGCAGAAAAAGGAGACTTCAGCTCACAATTCTCTAAAGAAAGAGGCAACTTCTGCCAGTACCTTTGCTACACAGAAGCCGTTCCTCTCGCAGATACTTGGAGCCACGCCACAGAACAAGCATGGTTTCAAGTACTCCCAGAAGAAGAGAACCACCAGTGTCCAGGATGAGGCTCAGTATATGAGTACTATGAGTCTTGAGGTCCATGTCAATTCCAGAGGAAGGCTCGTTCCTAATCCAGAAGAAGACGAAATACAATGCATCTTCTGGGCCACTAAGTCGGACGAGAACTCGCAGGATGGCAGCCAATCACCAGACAGCACTCTGGCTGGCATCGTTGTTGTATCGGAGAATGGCGAAATGGCGCAGCGCATACGACGCCATACTACGGTAGAGGTGGTAGAAGAGCCTTCAGAACTCGACGCCATGGTCCGAATGATCGAAATCGTCAGGACTCACGACCCTGATGTCCTTGCAGGGTTTGAGGTGCACGGCAGTTCTTGGGGTTATCTGGTCGAGAGAGCCAGGCATAAGTATGACTACAATCTCTGCGATGAGTTCTCTCGTATGAAGTCACAGTCTCACGGTCGGTTCGGCAAAGAGGCCGATCGTTGGGGTTTCAACACCACGTCGACAATTCATGTCACCGGCCGCCACATGATCAACATCTGGAGGGCAATGCGAGGAGAGCTGAATCTTCTCCAGTACACCATGGAGAATGTCGTGTGGCATTTGCTTCATCGACGTATCCCTCATTACTCGTGGCGCACTCTGTCGGATTGGTACACCAGCGGCCGTCACAGAGACCTGGCCAAAGTCTTGCGATATTACATCACGAGGACGAAAATTGACATCCAGATACTTGACGAGAATGAGCTAATTCCTCGCACCAGCGAGCAAGCTCGCCTGCTGGGCGTCGACTTTTTCTCGGTCTTCTCTAGAGGCTCACAGTTCAAGGTCGAGTCTATCATGTTCCGGATCGCCAAACCCGAAAACTTTGTCCTGGTTTCTCCGAGCAGAAAACAGGTCGGGGGACAAAATGCACTTGAGTGTCTCCCGCTGGTCATGGAGCCTCAGAGCGCTTTCTACAACAGCCCTTTGCTCGTCTTGGACTTCCAGAGTCTGTACCCCAGTGTCATGATTGCTTACAACCTATGCTACTCTACCTTTCTGGGACGAATCGTGAATTGGCGAGGTACAAGCAAGATGGGTTTCACCGAATACAAACGTCAAGAGCGGCTGCTCGAGCTCCTGCAAAATTACATCAACATCACACCAAATGGCATGATGTACACCAAGGTTGAGATTCGAAAGTCTCTCTTGGCAAAGATGCTCACCGAGATCCTGGAGACCAGGGTCATGGTCAAGAGCGGTATGAAGCAAGACAGGGAAGACAAGACGCTACAGCAGCTCCTGAACAACAGGCAGCTGGCCCTCAAGCTCCTGGCAAACGTTACCTATGGTTACACGTCAGCATCGTTCTCTGGACGCATGCCCTGTTCCGAGATAGCGGACAGCATTGTTCAGACTGGCCGTGAAACCCTTGAGCGTGCTATTGCATACATCCACTCGGTTGAGAAATGGGGCGCCGAAGTCGTCTATGGCGACACAGACAGCCTCTTCATACATCTCAAAGGGCGAACCCGCTTGCAGGCATTCGACATAGGCAATGAGATCGCTAAAGCCATCACCGATATGAACCCGCGCCCGATCAAACTCAAGTTTGAGAAGGTTTATCACCCTTGCGTATTGCTAGCCAAGAAGCGCTATGTTGGCTACAAATACGAGAGCCGCGACCAGGTGAGACCTGACTTTGATGCCAAGGGTATCGAGACCGTCCGCCGCGATGGGACACCCGCCGAGCAAAAGATCGAGGAGAAGGCGCTGAAGATACTGTTCGAGACGGCCGACTTGAGCCAGATCAAGAGCTACTTTCAAAACCAGTGCGACAAGATCATGCGCGGGCAGGTATCCGTACAGGACTTCTGCTTCGCCAAGGAGGTCCGTCTGGGCACATATTCTGGCAAGGGCCCGCCTCCACCGGGCGCTCTGATATCCACAAAGCGGATGCTTGAGGACCCAAGGGCCGAGCCGCAGTACGGCGAGCGCGTGCCATACGTGGTGATCACGGGCGGGCCCGGCGCGCGCCTGATCGACCGGTGCGTGGCGCCCGAGGACCTGCTGAACAACGACCACGTCACGCTAGACGCCGAGTACTACATCACCAAGAACCTGATCCCGCCCCTGGAGCGCATCTTCAACCTGGTCGGGGCCAACGTGCGCCAGTGGTTCGATGAGATGCCCAAGGTGCAGCGAGTCCGGCGAGTCGGCGCCCAGGCCCCGGGGCCCGCCGGCGCCAGGAAGAAGTTCACCCTCGAGAGCTACCTCCACAGCGCGAGCTGCGCCGTCTGCGGGGCCAAGGTTAAGGTCAACAACAGCAACAACAACAACAATGGCCGACAGGAGGATGGCAAGGACGTCGCACTCTGCCGGGGGTGCCGGCGCGACACGGCTGGTTCGATGCTGCAGCTGCAGACGAGGCTGAACACGGAGGAGAGGAGATACATGGAGGTCGTCAAGGTCTGTCAGAGCTGCGCGGCCCTGTCGCCACTGGACAACGTCCCCTGCGACAGCAAGGACTGCCCTGTGTTCTACACGAGGAGGAAGCAGGAGGCTAGGCTGAGGAGTGAGAGGGGCATCGTTGATCCTGTCCTGAAGAGGCTCGCTGCCGCGGCGGGAGAGCTAGAGTGGTGATGCTTAGGCTTCATTAGAAAGGACCGCTGGTCTACTTTGTTTTGTGTTCAGGGTTGGACGGTTGGAGTAGGATATACTGGACGTTGCCATGGCTACGATACCCCGGGTGCATGATACACGGAAAGGCATTCGGAAGTTGCGTGGTAACGGCATTACAGGGCGGCATGGCGTGTAGGGCAAGACATGAACCAAGCCTTTGACTTCACGACAAGCGATTCCAGATTGTGCAATTTATAGGATCGTCATTCAGTTACCTAGACAAGTGGTCTGTCTACCTTCGCTTTTGCTGCGATTACCAACGGAAACAACCTACCACCGCCATCCTTCCTCCCATTTTCTCCTGTCGCAATGCAAGATGACAACAAATTCAATTTCGAGCCGTGTGATATGATAGAGAGTAGCAGAGAAAGAAGACCTCCGTACCGTTTCCATCCCAGCAGTTTGAGATCGATGTAGCAAGGAAAAGAGACTCAAGGAAAGGAAGCACGTAAATGTAGCAATGGGTAATCCTCGACAGCACTTTACTCCACAAACTCCCCTTTCCGGCTGCCCCGTCATCCCCTGTGTGCGTACTGGTACAGTAGGAAACAGGACCCTGGTGGGGTTGTCCTCCAATCAGGCCTGCAATACAGATATTCGGGCAGCAACCTAAAAGCTCCGGTGGGAGAACCAGTGACGAGGTCAGGCCCACGAGGTATCAGTGAAGAGTCCGATGTGAGACCAGTCGGTGTGTAGATGCCGAATGTTTCCTGCCGAGACACGCAAAGGAAAATTAGGCATCATCAAGTTCATGAAAGAGATTCTGAGGACGTGACGCTCGTTGTAGGCGGTTTGGATTTGTTGCAAATAGTGGCCGGAGCTCTTCTTGGCTGGCTAGAGCCTCGTGGCTCCTCGGTCACCAACTTCGAGTGGGTTTCTGTCGGAGCAAGGATTCCCGGAGTTATAGTTTATAGGACGGACGGTTGTGGCAGGCTCTTCCATTGCATCGCTCGCGCACCTCCTTCACCATGCTCTCGCCATGACCAATACCCATGTGTACCTGCCGGCTGACGAGTCCAAGACTGTGCATGCGCCGTGCTCAAGGACTTCTTTCGATCCGTAGTGGCATTGCCTTAGAGGGAAATTCCCAGTTTGGTGTCAAAGCTCAGAGGGATAGACAGAGCGTAGGATAAGGTAAACAAGCAACGGCAGAAAGAGGTGGCTCATAATACTCACACAATATAGTAGGGCCTCAGTTTAGGATCCCGAATGGTCTTCCGCATCGTGGCTACAAAGACCTAGAATAGGCTATCCTCTAAATATAGATGCTAGCTATAAGCGCAATTAAGATGGTTTAAATGATAAAATTAAACAATAAGAGCTAATAATATAAGGCTGAGGAGTTTCAGTACCTTATCTTACTCTCAAGAAGCTACCTCATCAAACTTTTATAGCCTACATTCAACACACTCTACTTGGTTGATTTATCTGGACTTTAAATTCTAGAAACAAAATCATGGCGCCAATTATTTGCCAAGTAAACGAAAATGATACAGCTGCGGGGACCTAAACAGGCAGAGGATGCTAGTCTAACTATTGAGAAATTGACGGGATAATACTGGATTCCTAGGGTTACTTTCATATCCACAGAGTCCCAATTCCAGATTTAGCAATGTCAACTGTCAGTGGATGTGGTGTAGCCTAATTGCCAATACAACCTGTGGGGTTAGATGAGTACTTTTATCGGCCTGGGGAGCCCATTTTTAAGACACCTAAGCACTCTCAAGAGCCGAGAGGCCCAGCGGCCCGACACACTCGCGACAAACACCTAAGCCCTATACAACGACAGGTATTTAGGAATATTCTTAAGAGTTGGGACCCGAAAGACGTCGATCTAACCATGGCGTCACGAAAAGTCCTGGTTTCTTGGGCTCAACTGCACGCTCCGATTTGGTCCACCATACTATGAAGAGCATACTGCAGTCGTTTGACGAGAACTTCAAAAAGAATACCTGCTGATTTTTCTACATACTACTGGGACCTCTCTAGTGTTCTTGATTAAAGTTTATTCACAAACAATTTCACAAAAGTGCTTCTTGGAATAGGCCAATATCGTGCAGTACTGTATCAAAAAAAACCATTCCCGCTCCGTAGCGCAAACCAGTGTAGTTCCCTGCGATTCAGAATTGCCAGTTCAGCAGCTGGTTGAGTTAAACCCAATATTGCCATCATGATCAAATGCTCGAGGGTCCTTGGCTCGGATCTCAGTCCATGACCTCATTTCCTTATGGCTTTGAAGATGAATTTCTTCAGCCTTCTGGAAGAGGTTTTCCAATGGATGTCCTATGAGATCTTGATGCTTCATTGGTGCCGGAGGTAATGCACTTCTATGCACTTTTACCCCTTGACGGATCTTTCGTTCTGTTGAGATTTGCATAGGAGATTTGGTTCCAGCTAGAAAAGCTGCTTGCCATGTGATAGTTCTGTTCCCTTGTTCTGACACATTTTGAGGTAATTGTGCGAGTAGGGCAGATGGCGGTGTATCTGGAGGCGTGAGGAAGTCTTCGTATTCTGCCCTCTTTGCCTGTGAGATTTCGTCAATCGCCACTATGAGATGGTTCGGTGTGAGTTCATCTTCTTCTTCAGGAAAAGCCACCTCAATAGAGTCTTCAGCTTCTGGCTGATCAATTGGTTCGTCTGGTTGGAGGGATGCAATTCGTGCGATTTCTTCCAAGTCTGCCTCTAAGAGGTCATCCTTGAAGTTTTCCCAGTCTCCGTTACAGCCCTCGTCTTCATTAAAAATGACGTCTCGGGTGCTGATTATCCGATTGATTGTCGGGATCCAGATCCTGTAGATATTCGAGGATCTATATCCAACTAGGAAGCCGATCCATCCTTTCGGTTTGAGCCGCATCTTGCGGTTGAGCTTTTGTTGTGCCTCAGGGGTCATGGCATAGGCTTTGCAACCAAATGCCCTTAGATGTGTTTGGTCAGGCTGTTTTACCGGTTGTGGAATTCCTCTGGCTCTGGCTATTGCAGTATGCAGTTGATCGTATGGTGTTTTCCAGCCTGATTTGTAATTTGGCGTTCGGTTATATAGATAAACTGCTGTTTTGCCGATTTCTGGCCATAGCTGATGAGGGAGCTTAGAGCCTGTTCGCATGGCTCTTTCCTTATCTTTGATCACACCCCCTGAGCGTTCGGCGCCGCCGTTTTGGGCTTGGCTATACGGTGCCGAGGGCTCGATAACGATAGCTCTGTTCCGTATGAAGTTTCCGACTTGTGGTTTGACCTCTGTGATCTCATTGTCGCATTCGATGACTCTGACCTTAATGTTATGTTGAACTTCTAGGTGTTCGAAGAAGGATTTGAAGACTGTGATAATAGCCTCTGTTGTCCGAGATGTGAGGTAATAATCCCAAATGTATCCCGTTGATCGGCAGGTAAGCAACATCTGCGAGGTATAGCCACCTATCCCTTCTTCATAGTCATGGAAATCGACAGCGATGCGTTCGCCGGCTCTCTGGCCAGACTGCCTTGGAGCCCGTCTGACTTGTCTCTTGATCTTTGATAGGCCACAGGCGTCACATTCGACTGTTGTTGGTCCTCGAATTCGCACCCCCTGAGATGCTGAGACGAGGTGTTCAAGAGCTTGCGGTCCCGGATGCCCTAGGCGGTTGTGCCAGCGGATGGCTTCTCCCGCTAAAGGAGCCCTCTTAGTGTGAGAGGTGAACTTGTGGGCTGCCCAAACCGCCGGGGTCATCTCTGCCGGTTGGTATTCAATGACGTATTGACCGTATAGGTCCTTGATCAGGCAGGCGATTGTCTGATCGGAATGACGGAGGGTCGTTGGATCACGTCTGTTATCCCAATAGAGTCCTTTCTTCCGTAGCTGACGTAAGGAGACTAGAGTTGTGAGGAGTCGGGGACAGTAGGCTACATCTTCAAGCAACAGGGCTCGAGTTCTTGTCAGCCTGACTATCATTGTTCCATATCCCAAAATTGGTAACTTTCGGTCACCTGACCAGATGAAGTCGCCTGGAAGGGCCGGCTGGAGATCAGCTAGTCGATTGGGGTCATTTGTGATTGAGATCGTTGTTGACGACTGAGTCGTTTCCGATTTCTTTCCCCGTTTTCCCTCTTTGGCGTGTGTTTTGAACATTGCCGGCCCCAGGAATACGCTCCTTCCGCAACGATCCGGTAGATTTTGGCTTGTACCGGCGCGTGCGCTCGTCCTCAAGGGCTAACCACCTGCACACAATAGTCTTGAGGTCTTCCACAGTCCATGGGTAGGTCCTAATGTCGGAGGATTTCTCAAGTCCACTCAGCTCTCTGAACATATCCCACAGCCAATTTCCGTCATCCGTCTCAGCAACTCTGAGGACACGGAGCGACTGACGCAGCTGGATGATCGGGTACTTTTTATCCGGAAGCTTCTCCCACACCTGCTGAGGAGTGAGGTCTTCGTCAAGCCAAGAAGGCACTTTCACAGGGTTTCCTCCACGGTAAAATATCCCATGATTCAGAACCCAGTCCTCATCCTTCCCTTGCATCAACATTGCTGTGGTGACTTTCAGGTCGTCGAAGCTCCACTTCCGATCCAACATTTTGAGCTTCAAACCATCTTGCCCGAAATCGCTGACCACTCTTGGTTTCGACGCCTCTATCTCGGCGACCCATCGTATGAGTAGATCGTCATCTGCCAGACGGCCACCAAGTAATTTTAATGCTTTTGAGATCCCAACAAAATTCTCGAAGTTTGGAGGAGCCATGGCCGAACAATATACCAGATGGACCTGGTCCTTGGTCGTCTGTTTGAGATTGTAGTAGCTCTGGAGCAGAGCTTCGGTACGGATCCTGTGGTCCTCAAGTTGTCCAAGTGCGGTCTTGCTGGAGAGCTGCATTGTCTATGGTATTCAGCATGAGTGCTAGTTCTTTGTATTTGTGACTGAAATTCGTAAAAGGCCGTGGCCGTAGGGTCTTGAGAGAGATGAAAGGAAGCGTCTGGGGGGGGGGGCGGTTCTCCACCCTTATATACTCGTAGCGCGTATTCAGGACGGATCGAAGGCAGCAGTAGCTCAGACATACCGCCAGAGTCGTCGATTTTATCACGTGTGTGGACATGGCTAGACCTTGATTACCTGAGGCCTCCCGTACTTCCGAAAGCAATCACGATTTCGAGAGCCAGTGAGAATAGGTACAGGCGTTCTTGGTTCCATGCTCCAGGTTCCATGCACCAGATCTAAAAAACGAAATCTAGAGGAAAAAGAGGCTCTCCTAATATGGTTGCGAGAACAAGGAGGCCGGATACTAGCAGTATTTTTGTCCTCCTACAAAAACATGATTATGACCCAGTCCTAAAGGAAATACAATATGCGGGGAACAAAACGTGCAGCCCGTTTAGAGCTAGTCGAGCAGAGGATCGAAGTCCACTATCCTATTGTATCGTTTTTCCACGCCGGAGATGTGTTATCGAAAATACGATGTCATGATATAGTGTGGTTATTCGTAGAACAACCCAATCTCTGAGAGAGGATCAGGCAGGCTACAGCCGAGTTTCCGGAACTTCTGCCGTAGTATGAGAAAAAAAGTGACCTAATCAACGATGCCGAAAAGGTCAGGCTGACAAATGATCTTTATATCCCGTTCCGCCACATTTGCCAAGTCGCCATAGCCTGATCATAACATCTCTTGAACCACCAACTTTCATCCGCGACAACCCGCAGCCTCTTAGATGACGGATTCTCAGGAGATACTGGAGAGCTCCTTGTGCGCTTGGTACCTGTCCTGACGCTGTGTGCAGAGGCCGCGACGTTCTCTCTGGCAGCCGGGACACCCGCTACGGGAGAAGAAAGGTTACTCTTTGAATGCGTAGCCGCTGTCGACTTCTTATCAGCCTGTGCCTCTCTCAAAGCTTGAACCCTCTCTCTGAACCTTGCTGCTGTCTCGCCGCCGGCAACTGGTTGGCCGACATCAACATGGGGAAGTCTCAGGTCCGCCGCGGCCACCCACTCGGCAGGCAGGGCCTTGAGGGCCTGCTTTGAGAACGTGAAAGGCTTCTCGGGCGGTGGAAATGTGAAGTTTCCGGGCTCGCCGGCCTTGTCATCGAAGAAAAGCACGGGGAAGACACGCTCCTTGACTCTTGGGCCGTCCTCTTCGAAGCCTTCGTTCCAGCCCGTAATAACGGGCTTCATCTTGCGGCCGTTAGCTTTTGTACGGACGCGACTTGTCTTGTAACAGTCCGGCAGATCCTGAAACAGATTAGCCTGCCAGATGCTGAACTTAATGCCGATGTGGCGCTCCCAGGCGTCCCAAGGAAGGGCAGTACACATCCACCATCCTTCGTTATGCGCATCTCTATAGAAGGCTTGGTAGATGTCGCCTGGTACTGGGTCTATGACACCATTGAAGAAACCATCCTTGTCGTGTAATGTGTGAATGTCAGATGTGGTTGGTTCAGGTGGTATAGTGGGGTGGGCAATATTTAGTTGATCTGGCTGGGTCGGTGAGACGTCCAGGACCTTGGCTGCAGACTCTGTTGAAGGGGCATTTTGTGTTATAATTGACTCTTGATGTTGCTGGTCGTCGACGCCCGGATGAGCGGTCGGATTAGATAGTTGCCCATGAGGAACGAGACAAGACTCAGGAATAGAGCTGTCCTTTCTTGATGACGGCAATGTGTGGCTCCGACCATGGTTCGAGCCGTGTTCAAGAGTTTCATCTCCAGATAGTTCCGGGCAAGGGCTACCGTAGACACGCTGGCTTTTTCCACCTTCTGGGCTTGAACTCAATTCAACCGAACTGAAATTGCCAGTGTTAGATACGCTGGACGAATTCTTTGCTTGGCTAGCGGTAGGCTGATGCTGAAGAGGCATATTGGAAGACGCAAAACTAAGATAACGAAAATCTTGAGAGACTGGGGCTATCGAGAAATGGCAGTCCAAGGACTCTAGAGCGGGCGGAGAAAGTGAAATAAAACGGCTATCGTTCTATGGTTGGTGGCCTAATAAGATAGTCCTTTCTTAGCGCTGTGGAGACCCGCGCCCCGCTGTGCATCGCCTCTCAGCGGCCCGTCTGTGGGAACCAGCTCTCCTTGCCCAATTGGAGGGCGATTCCTCGTTGGTTGGCTATCGGCTCGAATGACTCACGGCTGGGCGAACCTAGCCTAAAACAATGGCGAGTAGGGGCCCGAAGCGCAACCGTTGCTAGGTGGGTCGTCGGACATACCCCGCGGGCAGCCACCGCCAGCCAATCAATCCTATCCGCCCCGACAACTTTGCTGCCTTAGCAGCATTTGTAGCGCCGGACTTAAAACGGTCATCACTTCTCTGCAACACATGCGACGAAACCCACGAGCTCAGCAGGCCATTCTATCGGCCAGCCTGACGCGCCGATAGAAGACCTATCCTTCCTCCCCCCGACAGTGCCATGAGCGGTAGAATTACCAAGGCCTGGACTCGCCGCTCCCGTGCGAAACCATCCACGGCCTTGCAAGAAAAGGTGCTGAACGCTGCTGCAGACAAGGGTTCAGGTCAGTTATCAACATTGTGTCGCGGAAGCGGACGATTGTTAACTCATCAGGTACAGAACTTCCGCGGAGCCACCGAGAGCAGGCCCCAGCGAACGGACACCTCGCCCGAGACGCATCGCCCGTGCCGACGGCGAAGAGGCAGCTAGACGCGACATCCGAGAGCAATCCGTTGCCGGCAAAGAAGGCCCGATTGACGCGAACAGACGCACAACAGCCTGGAGTCGAGAAAGCAGGACAGACAGACAAGGTATGCGGACGTTCCCTGGCGCAAGTCAATTGGTAACAGAGGAGATCGCACAGACGACTCTACAACAGCCAGAGCCTAGGCCTCCCAAGCGGCCCGCCTCGTTCCTCAAGGGCTTCGTCGACCCAGTCCATCTACATTCCCGCCCCGAATCTCTCCACACCTTCGTGTCCGACTGGCTCGAGTCTGTCGGATCCGACCGAAAAAAACGCTGCCGGTCAGATAGCCATCTTCACCGTTCCGACGACGACCCCGTTTCGAGACAGCTCACGAGATCGGCGCCGGAGATGGGTAACACACGGGATGCCGACGGATTTGTCGTGCCGCCGACGCCCTCCTCTACCGGAACTCGTTCGTATTGCGCAGGCACCGGCTCGGTTGCGCCGTCGGATGCCTCAAGTTCCCGGCGGTCAGGAAGGAGTCTCGTCGAGGATCCGCTTTATCGGGACATGAACTTGGCTGCAAACAACATCTACATACGTCCCCTTAACGAGCAGTTCCCCGAGGATATTGCCGATCTTGTTGAATACGTTCGCCAGGACCGTGATTCTCCAGACCCGTCACTGGATCAAGTACGGCAGGATGATGAGTTAAATGCGCTCTGGATGGGCACCGGAGAACCTGAGGTCGAAGACTACTTCACGGGCAAGATATTCCCTAAACCTGGAGCTTCCGACACCCTCAAACGCAGCGACAGACAGCCGATGGCCAAGCACGCCGTGCCCAGCAGCGATCCCTCGCTGAAAGTCAGCACCCCCGTGCCCGACATGCTCTATGGCTACAACCGGCATGCGGCATTTCCTCGACAACAGTCCCAACTGATCTCGATGGGGACTGGGATGGTGGCTAATAACCAAAGCTTGATCTATCCGTTCTTCGTCATCGAATTCAAGAGCGACGGACCCTCTGGAGCTGGGAGTTTATGGGTAGCTACAAACCAATGCCTTGGGGGATCAACGTCCTGTGTCAAGATTGCTGAACGCCTGAACGACCAGTTGAGGGGCTGCAAGAGCGACAATATCAAGCCAATTGACAGTGCCGCATTCTCCATCGCTATGAGCGGCACAGAGGCGCGACTCCACGTCTCGTGGAAGCACAACGAACTGGCCTACTACATGGCGAATGTCGAGAGTTTCTTGCTTCAGAAACCGGCAGATTACATCGAGTTCCGCAAGTACGTCCGCAACATCATCGACTGGGGGAAGCACAAACGGCTCAACGAGATTCGGGACTCCCTGGACAGCCTTCTGGAGGAGGGCAGGAAGAGAACTTCCCAAGCGGCGAAGTCTCGCCAGCCACCGCCTGCTGGCTCGGCGAGCAGCAACGGCAAGAAGCCCAAGTCGTCGTCGCGAAGAAACAGCAGATCCGACAATGCGAAGGGCCAAAGACGTGCGGCAGACGGGCCTTACCGGGAATTCGATGAGACAGGCTCACAAGGCACTCGTGGCGGCCAACCGTCCCGCCACCATCAGCAGAGCTCCGTCGGCATTGGCGACTACATACCCGAAGACGCCGGTGACGGGCCTTCACTTCCCGGTACTCTCAGTCCAGGGTCTGATCAGGACCAGTCTTGGGCGCCCGCGTCTTTGGACCTCGCCGCAGAGCCGCAGGAGACACACAGCCACGAGACCCGGCATTCGTACGATCACCCGCCGAGCTCCCATCGCCACAACAACCGCGGCCCCGCAGGATCATCCTACGCTCCAACACATCCACGATTCGCTGGGGAGGGTCGTAGGTCGACTCGCTCTTCGTCATCCCTGGATGCTTCCGCGAACAGCATCTTGCAGACAAAGTCATCCCATGCGACCACCTCGCAACACGATGACAACTACCCTCACGGTGCCGACATGGAACCCGCCTCCTCCGGGTTTGTACGGTACGACGAGAACGAAAGCCAAGAAGCCGCGTTCTTCGACTCAGCCGCAGGGACACAGGAAAGCGTTGTGACAAGCTTCACTTCGAGTTTCGCTTTAATTGGCACAGGCACCGGTGGTCTCGATGTTCAAGAAGAGTCTTGGCCCGCTGCACAGGAAGGCGAACCCTATGCCGGCTACGATGATGGATTCGAGGAGCCACGTCCGTCCGGCTCACTTGGGACGACATAGGCGCGCAGCCGCGGCAATGACCATAGACGCAAGTGTGCTATGACCACCACCGTGCCTTCGTAGTCCCCTAATATTGTACTTTCAGAGCATCTAGCCCGAAGGGGAACAATTTCAATTCCCTTACTACCGAGGGCGTTACCTGTCTCATGCAAGAGATTTTTGTGAGGCATTTCGTGCTCCTCGTCTTCCTCATCCTGCCGTCTTTCGTTGCTTCCAGTAACGGTGTGATAAGTTCGATTTGCTCAGCATTTGCCAGTGTTGGCCTTAACCCCCTTGTATCCTACTGCCCCTTCAATTTTACTTTCTTTTCTCAAATAACCAAGAACTCCGAGCGCCTTGGCACCAGAGCTTCGAGTTGAGCGCAGGCTTCTACCGACTAGGATATGCTTGGCCATACCACAATCTCTACGAGATTCTCGTAGTCAATACCGGACCCGAGTTTCATCGTCCACGGCATCGAGAGCCAAGAGCGGTTCCGTCGCATCAGGGTATGCAGGATGTCGGAACATGATAAACGGTGCAAGATTCGTGGCCGCAGGGCCACGGACAGGGGATCGAAATCGGCGCATTATGTTGTTTGTGTGTGTGTGACTTTTGGATAATGCACCGTTAGATGACAAGCGTCAATCAGACCAGCTCCACCCGCCTGGACTACATTCGAAACGCAGGGCATCGTGTGAACTCGAAGAAGATGCGCCTGGACGCAGAATGGGACATAACGCAAAGAAAAGAAAGATCGGCCACGACAATCCAGGTGATGTATTGATAGAAGGTAAGGCCACAGGTGTACAGCGGAGAAAGTCTCGAGGCGACTCAACCGTACAGCACCATGAAAGTGAGACCGAGTCAGACGACAGATCAGTGGACACAATATTGCAAAGAGAACGAGACCGTTGGCAATATGCCCGAGATGGAGACGGTGATGTAGCTATGAGTGGTGCAAGTCCACCGGTAGAGTAGGTCGGACGGGGAGATCTGGAACAAGAAGGTATAATCCACGAGAATACCATAAACTCAAGTGGATTAGAAAGAGACCATAACGACGGGGCATTCAGCAAAGAAAATATTAATAACATGGAATCTCAAGATGATGAAAAGACAGCACATGACAAAAGAAGCAGTCAGCGCAGATATCCCAGCCAGAATCCTAACGACAAAAGCAATAACCCAAACCCGACTAATGAAGCTAAAGACGAGGCATATGATGAGAGTGTGAGGGTTGATGTAAAGAGTTTTTACGAGTGGAAAAACGGCTTCTTTCGGATTAGAATTCAAGATCCGGAGTCAATTCAGGATGCGGAAGCACGGGTCGAGGGGAAGATGCGGGTAAAAGGACACACAATGATCTCATTGGACCCGATCCCCCCGATAAATGGCCGCCCAAGGAGATATTATGCGGTCAAAAATAGCTTCATACCCATGGATCCCCAGGATATACCTACCTTACAGATGGGTACGCGAGCTGACCTGAAGGAACTCAAGAAGGGCGCAGTCCCAGAAGGGGCGTGCTATATGATTTTACCATCACACACTTTTAAATGGGCGGGTTTTCGAGACAGCTTCCACCAAAGAACAGATCCGACCAAGCCAACGTGGTTTCCTGTCACTGAGTGTCTTCCTCGCTTCCAGGCAAACACTCACGCACTATTGCAGCAAACTTGGAAGCTAGCAGGCCAGACAGAGCCCGGAGCCGTGCGACTAGGCAAGACCAACAATAAAAACCGCGCTAACAAACATGATGCTGTAAGCTGAATTTTGCTTCACTAGGTTCGAAGCTTTGGTTTGTTTCTCTAACTATCACCACTAACACATCCAATGTACTCTCTTGAGTTGAATTATTGTTAGTGTTGGAATAGCACCTGGTTGGATCGCACGTAGTTCGATAGGTTGGGTGTGCTTAGTCAGCCGGGGGCCCGGCTGGGGAAGAGTGGCCTCTTCCCCTTCGTACGATAGTACACCCGTTTCCCTAAGCAAGCAATACAATCAGAACCAACCAACAGACCCCTACGTACGTACGTACTATCGCCATATGGCAAAGGCCATTCAACAGTTAGCAATATCAGAAATGTATTGGTAGTCATTGAGCTCCTGCTCATGCCACTGAGCTCCTTTCTGAAGTCGGCCTTTGTGGCTTTCTGCTCTCCTCTGAACTGCAATACATCTAAAGTAATGATAACATAACGCGAGATATAACAAACCTATCGCATTGCTGTCTTGTAAGCTATTATCACATTTGGAAGGCCGAGCACGATTTTCCGAGACTGAAACGTTTCTTCGTCAAGAAAGAAAGCATTTACGGAGAAGAACGAATGCCTATTCTGGGAAGCTCAGCCATCAAACGAAATGTAAACCCTGACTGGGGCTCCGTAACATCGTATTAATAACATGCGCCTTGTAGTTGTTAAACTCCTGGATGATTCGAGTGCAAACAGTCTCATGTATGAGAATAGCAGAAGTCTCCTAGACCAGAGGATTAAGGTATTGGAATATCTTTTGAAGGCTCTTGTGCTCAAGGACACGGAAAGACAAGTTCGCATCAGTGACCCAGTAAACGAGTAGCCTCTAAAATGTGCCCTTGTCAAATCAAAGGACTAGTTCGTCATAAAGGTCATCTGTCTTTCGTTTCTTTGTAACAAATTCGTAGAGACGAGGCTAATTTGAGGCTAGTTCTGATATGTATCGCTTAGCTTTTGATGGATTTGGGTAAAAGATATTATGCCCCTTAGCAAGATGGCTTTCTATATTCCGAGTATTTAAGGATACATAGGCCTTGGGCTTGTGGGCTTTTTGTCGGATACAATGGCTACAAAACCACATAGATAATAAGCCATACTGATTATCAGCAACTCTGGCTTAAACGTTATAGCCATGACCCCAGAACCACCCAGTAGCTTGCCCGGTGCGTGTCAGAGTGCGTAATCAACCGATTCAACTCAACTGGTACCTCCTCGCAGTTGGATTGACATCCGGCCAAGTATATTTCAGTTGGATTGAAGTTGGACGAGGCTGCTCTCAGTTGGATTGCAGTTGGTTGGTACCAACGGATATCTCCGATCTTCACGTCTTAACGCCGATCCCACTCATCACTAAATAACATTTATACAGTTAAAGTATAATCACTGAATTTCTCTTGCTGAAAGCTTTCTTCTGGTATCAATTCCATCATGGTTAGAGATATGTTTCCAAGGTGTCGTTTCGTAGTCCAGAATGCCGTTGCATAATAGTGAACATCGACCACCGTGACTGATAAATGCGGGGTGACAGGTCGCTGGTACCTGCACACAAGTCAAAATGTATCACTGGACGCATGTACTAGCGACTTTATAGATCCCCCACAGGCCTTCACATGGAGGCTCAACTTCCAAGGCCCCACCGTTCAGCCTTCCGTGGAGAAGCTGAATAACAAGCTCTAGAATGAATGGCTCCTAGGCCATCCGAACCACTACTCCAGCGTGGAGAGATGGCAGAACATCCACCTTAACACACTATACTGGGCAGTCTTCAGGAGGTGGCTGGGTCTACAGGCAGCCGCTGGCTCGGAGATCCGGCTGCGGGAGGCCCCAGAGACGATCAGCATAGCGCAGTCTGGTGTACGGCTTCCACTGCTGGAGGCGTACGTCTGTCGTGGGCCTCTGTTACAGGACCTCTGCTTCTACGACTATGCCACTATGATCCAGGTGCGGAGGGTCGGGAAGTGGACCAATTTAGACAAGCTACAGTATTTCCCATTTGGCCAAGACCTTGTCGACCGAGAGAGATGGACCCAAGAGCTCCTGAAGGGGGGTGAGCAATACGTGCCGGTCCTCACCGGCCCATTCAACCACGACCTGGATAAGCTAAATCCAGGATATTATCAACGGTAAGGGTGGAGGACAGAGAAGCCATCGCCAAGAGCTAACGGCATACAGGACCCCGGTGCTCCTCTTAGCACTGTTTGTACCCTGGCAACGCTTCACCCGTCGGGACAAGCTCAATGGCCATCGCTATGCCTCGGACGATTTCCCCTCAGCTAAAGGCGTGTGGCAGGAGCTATCGGAAACCATTCCCGACCGCGTGAAAGGGATCGTCAACAACGTTAAGCTTCTGCACAAGAGCGCTGAAGATGCTAAGAAAGATGCGACCTTGTGGGCTAGCCGCAGCGAAGGCGACGAGGAGAGAGAGCATGAGCCAGCGGAGGAAGGCATAACCCCCGGCACCACGTGGCGACCGCAGAACGCGGACATGAGGTATTCATTCCACGACGCGGTACATAGCCTACATAGCCGTAAAGGTATTACAAAAGATTCCCCCGTGCTGGCAGGGCTGCTACAGGCGCTGGACGGAGCTAGCTTCTCCGACCCCGAGGCTGACCCGTGCACTGCGGACACGCGGCCCTCCCGCCGTGCGACAGTAGAGACGATGACGAAGCCAGAGATTGGCATGGTACGGGCGGCGCAGTTGCGGCTTCACAAAGCAAGAGTGCTAGCCATCGAAGGGGACGGTGAAGACGGTGAGGGCCCGAACGGCGACGACGATGCCGGCTTCGGTGACGGCAACGACCATCATTTGTTCCCACCCGTCCCGGCGCCGCTCAACCCAAGCCCCACCCAGGCCCATACCTGGGTGGATATCGCACCGGGTAGTAGTTTCTTCCAGGTGGGGGAGATGATAGGCAAACATAGAACGCTGAACCGCATGCAGAAAATCGCCCCCGGTCTGATCTGCGAGGCGATGGATAGAGCCGAGGAAGCGCCGGATAAAACCACTGACGATGACGGAGGGCACAGGACGGGCGGGCCGCGGCAGACCCAACATCTCCAATACATAGGCGGCAGCGGTGGCACCGGGAAGTCCTGGCTCATCGACACGCTAAAAGAAGTATTGGCGGCGAAGGGCGCGTCGAAGCGCATCGTCATCACAGCTACGTCTGGGACGGCAGCGGCTGGGATCGGGGGCAACACCATCCACTCCGCGCTAGGGCTCACCTTCAATGACCAGGACGGAGGCGACATGGAGAGCCCACCACCAGCGAACCTGGAGAGGCACCGGCAACGTTGGAGAAGGCGTGACGCCCTCGTGGTGGACGAAGTGAGTATGCTGGGCCTCAAGACGCTCTATGAGCTGGACCACAAGCTGCGGGCGCTGCGAGGCTTCCCGGACATGCCATTTGGTGGAATGCCGGTGGTGGTTTTCACGGGCGACTTCCTGCAGTTCGGGCCAGTGTTCCAGAAGGGCTTGCTGAGCCACCTCGATTACGGCGACTGCGGCCAGGCACCACGGAACCTCTCGGAACGTGCAACGCAGAACCGATGGCATCAGCTCCAAGCTAAGAAGACATGGGAAATGTTTACCAGCGTCGTCATCCTGGAGGAGCAGAAGAGGGCCGAGGGCGACGAAGAACTGATCGGACTGCTGGACCGCATCCGGAAAGGCCAACAGACCGCTGCCGATCTCGACAAGCTAAACTCGCGATACAACCGTGACAAGAAGCTTGATTTCACCGGCGGCAGGCGCGCGATCATCCCGCTCAACCGACACAGGTGGGACCTCACGCTCTGCGCAGCACTGGCATTCGGTGAGGAACACGACAGGAAGGTGTCCCTGTTCTTGTCCGATCACCAGTGGAAGACTCGTCTGCCCACCGAGGAAGAGATGGAAGCCGCCCTGCTGGTCGGGGACGACGCGCAGCTCCCAATCCCGGGCATCCTCCCCTACGTCGAGGGCATGCCAGTCATAGTCAACCAGAACAAGTACCTGGGGCTTAAGGTGGTCAACGGGGCTGAGTTTACCGCCGCCGGCGTCGTCCCAAACGAAGAGGTAGAAGAACGAGTAATCAACGACCGGTTGTCCATCTTCCTCGGGCCGCCAAGCGGCATCCTTCTCAGATCGCAGGACACCGAGGGACTCGCGTTCCCGCACATACCGCCGGGCACCCTCATGCTAGGGGCAGAGACTGTGCAGCTGCATAAAGAAAAGCACGGCAGGCACATCTGCCCCCGACTTGCAGCCAGGCCAGACTTTAAGATGGGGTTGACGCGCACGGGACTGCCGTGCGCGCCGGGATTTGCGCTCACTGACTATAAGGCGCAGGGGAGGACCCTAGAGAAGGTCCTTCTCGGGCTGTACGGGAGGAAAGAGACGCAGGGCGGCCAGGGCACGGACAAGTGCGACGTGCTCAGCCTGTACGTGCAGCTATCGCGGTGCAAACGGTTCGCGGACATACGGCTCATACAGCCGATCAAGAAAGAGCACTTCGAGCAGGCACGGACGCATCCGGAGCTCGTCGAAGGGGTCAACCGACTGAAAGAGCTAGCAAAGCAGACGGTTGAGCGGTTTGAGGCCAGGCACGGGAAGCAGGGCTAGTGTGACGGAAGCGTCTAGCATAGGCGCTGCATCAGAGGGTAAAGGGGATCCTCTCTAAACGGACCAATCAGGTTCATCAAAAACTCGTAGCCAATCATTCGCAACCAATCAGAAGGCGGCTTGGCCACTGGATCAAGAGGGGCAAGGCCGCGGGGATAAGAAAGACCTTCCTAACGGAAGGCATAGCCAATCATTCGCAACCAATCAGAAGGCGGCTTGGCCACTGGATCAAGAGGGGCAAGGCCGCGGGGATAAGAAAGACCTTCCTAACGGAAGGCATAAAAGCCAAAACAAAAGATTTCTGCATTATTGATATCATCCAAAGGCCTCCTGGTGCTAGGTCCGATGTTTCGTGAACTCAAGGTCGGCAAGGATGGCAACCGAATTTGCGCAGCTTGTGCTCCCTCGCCCTGGTGCGGCTCATGAAGCCAGGAGTCTCCCGATTCCGGCCCCGACAGAGGCAATCTTCACAGAGACGTTCGGCAAGCTGCTGCCACCAGCGCAATTCTTTACAACCTCCCACGGGAAATCCGCATACTATGAGCTGCCACCGACCTCAAACACCCCCCCGTCCAGGTCGCCGGACCGCGTCCTGTTCCTACACGGCGTGCAGACGCCCGCGCTGGGCATGCTCCCCCTTGCCGGCGCCCTGCACGCAGCTTTCCCGCAGGCACACTGCGTCCTGCTGGACTGGTGGGGCCACGGGCTGAGCGAGACGCCCGTGGAGCCCCACGAGGGCGCGCTCTTCCACGACCAGGTCGACGCCCTGCTGGACCACCTGGGCTGGCCGGCCGCCCACTTCGTCTCCTTTTCGTTCGGCTGCACCGCCACGGCGTCGTACGTCGCGAGGCGCGGCCGGGAGCGCGTGAGGAGCATGGCGTTCGTGGCTCCGGCTGGGTTCCTGCGGTCGGCTGACTTGACGGAGCTGCAACGCGCGTACATCAGGGGCGGGAGCAGCATCGAGGATGAAGCTCGTGAGTGGGTCCTGGAGTTTCTCGAGGGGGGAGAGATGGTTGTGCCCGCCGATTGGAAAGAGCGCGTTGCACGGGGAGAGGTGGTGCCCGAGGCGATCCGCAAGTGGCAGATGCGCGTCCATCCGGGCCACACGGCTTCCGTGGTTGGCATAGTCAGAGATGGGGCGGTCTTTGACAACCACGCCGATTTCGCCAAGGCGGCGGGAATGGGGTTGGAGTCTATATTCGTGCTCGGTGGGCTCGATGACCTGTGCTCCCCGAGTGACCTGGAACAAGTTGGATTCAACAATGTTAAAGTGGTGCCGGAGGCCGGACATGGTGTGGTTAGAGACAAGGTGGCCGAGGTCGCGGGTTTCATTGGTGACTTCTGGAAACAATTCTGTTAAGGATTCAGAAGAAGCCAAAGAGGCACTGACACTGGGATATATATGAAACTAGACCGGTTGTCACAGTAGATAGACGTGCCAACGTTTCCGGCGATACCATCCAAATTCATTCTGCATGTAAGCAGCTGCAGGCATCTTGAACTCGGGGCGCCGCAGCGATGTCGATTTGGTAACGGCGACATGTGACATATTAACGCGATATTTCGGAGTGAAGCAACGGTCGTCACCCTGCCACTCTGAATGTATGGTTAAGGCCGCGGGCTATTTTTGATGATGAGAGCTTCAGTAACAGGCTTCCGGGGCGATGTGGTCCAATCAGAAATTTATCTTTTTTTCAAAACAGACTACGGAGAAGACCATCGGTGGATTCACCTTGGGAGCAAGTAATCGGTTTCAATCGTCATATAGGGTTGCCCCAACAAAAAACAAGCCCCTTGATTTGCGCCTGCCCAGGTGGCTATGCACACCGGTCAACCAACTAAACTGACGTTTCTCCGAATTCTTAAATCAAGCGTGCTTCATTCCCACTGCCTAAATGGTTCGTGGCGAGCGTGTTCCCGCACTTCAAGCGGCTGTGTCGAACATCCTTCGAGAAGTCTGTGACGTAGTTAAGGGATGAATAACAGGATTGCGGTTATAAGAACGAGTAGCGTTGCCATAAAGCTATCAACAAAACAACACATGTCAGCAGTGGATATTTACAAAAGCAGTCTTAATTGAAAGTCTTTAATCGAACTTGCTATGCTCCCTTGGCCGTCTCGCGCTTGAGGGTTGTGCGCGGGAGCTCCTTGCAAATAGAAAATCTACCACGGCGGCCCAGCGGCTCAGCATTGATAAGGGCACAACATTAGCCCCCAAAGGCTCTCCATTGTTCGAGCGCGCCGTGTTTGGTTGCTGAAAAATCGACCGATGCCAATGCCTGGCTGATTGCTGATTCACCGGCATTCAAGGTGTCACGGCCAGCACGAGATGCAGCATGGGAGCTGGGTCTATTGGCGCTATCAACGAATATTCTAAGCTGAGGAGAGGAAAGAAAGGGGAGAGCGAAGCTCTGGCGGTCCCTGGCTCGCGAAGTCTTGACGCGACTGTGGGGCTAAGGGTTAGGGTCCTTGTGACGGCCAGGTGGCTTGCCTACCGTGGCTGCCGTCACAGCTTGCATTTCCCCATTTAACTTCTTTATTTATAGAGCGAAGGTTATTAAAGAGTCTGATATTAGAAAAACTGATTATATTTGCTCCGCTATCTACAGCTAGTTCTACAGTCTGAGTGTTATTTAGATATTCTGGATATCCTGTAACGTAGGTGGACAGTCAGCCGGTCAGGACACATGCCCGGTCAGTTTTGCTAACTCTGCCAACTTTTGCCAACCCTAGCACCCACCTGAGGCCAACATATCAATAAAAATTGGCACCAATTGGTGCCAACTGGTCCCAATTGCTTATTTTTAATTGATTTGGTCAATTTAGAGTGGTTGGGGTGGCTGCAGTGCCAGTCTGAAGTGGCTGACTTTTGGTGGGAAAATCGCGTTCCCCACCAAAATGGAGCATTTCAACCATGCAGAATCAACCTCAATCTACACCAGCCAAATCAACTATTTTGGCGGTCCGACGCGGACCGCTTAAGAATGTACTATTATACACTCTGAATCTGACTGACTAGACTCTTCTGCATCTTTCTCACAAGTTCTTGCGTTATGCCCAGTCTCGCCGCAGTTGCCACATCGTCGTTTGCTCGGTCCGCCGCGGTCCGCCTCCTCAGCACCACCAGCCATTTCACCAGCCGGCCGCTTCCCCTTTTGTTTTTCTTCAATTATCACCTGAGGTTCCTCAATACTAAGTGCCCCTCCAAGCTGGACCCGACTTCTTTTGGCCCTCCGGCGCTTGGCGAGCCCAATATTAGCCTTCTCAAGGGTACGGACCCGATCATTCAAAAGAGTAATCTGATGCGCCATTGCTTGTGCACCCTTTGTAAACTTCTCAATTGCCTGGATAATTGGTGTAGGGGAGCTGCCCTGATGGGCTGAGATCTTGCCCTTGATAAAACTTGATTGCTGGACAGTCTGGTGGGCATTGGAGGGTGTTTGTGATTCCCATTTCGATGGTGACACAGGGAGGGATTGTACTGGAGTTTGTAGGCGGACATCCAGCTTGGAAATGACAGAATCTGGGTTCCATGGAGAAATACCAGCCCCTCTGAACCCAGCTTTCATGTTTTCTTCCGTAAAGACCTTGTCGTGGGCTGCCTTAAACGCAATGAAGAACTCGGACTTGGTGATGTGGTTGATCGAGCCCCGGATGAAGAGGTTGATCTCATCGCCGTATGCACGCTTCAATAGCGAAAATAATGCAACGTCCAATGGCTGGAGTAGATGAGATGAATGTGGTGGCATGCTAATAGGGATAATGTTGTTTTCCTTGCAGTACTGTTCGAACTCTGCTGATACATGGCTCTCGTGTCCATCCAGGATGAGCATCCGGTATTTGCCCATTGTTCGCTTAATTGTATGCTTATTAAAGTGCTGAATCCATTCTAGACCAGTCTTGTTATCCGTCCATCCATTTGGAGTAGGCTTGATTACCCAATCGGCAGGAAAACCCGACTCTGTGGTCCAGTTTGCAAGGTGGTAGGCGCCTTGGACAATGACGAATGGCGGGATACACCAGCCCTTTGCATTGATGCATTCAATAGCTGTTGCCCATTCACGGTTTCCAGGCTGTATAGATTTAGCCTTTCCATGCCGATCAGAGCGTGTAACAACCAGGGTTGAGGTTATCTGGCCCATCATGAAGCCAGTTTCGTCGAAGTTGTAGAGATCGTCATCTGTGATCCCATACTTGGCCATCATGTTGCGGAGTAGCCGGAACCAGTTCCCAATGGCCTCTGGATCTTCGCAGAGGGCCCTCTGGTAGTCATAAGGCCGATTAAACCTAGTCTTCAAGGTAGGTTGTGTATCCACAAAGCGTCGAGCCCAGTGCTTGCCCACAGGCTTGCCATCACGCGATGCTAGTAAGAGGTTGGCCATATCTTCCACACCAGAAAGTCGTAGTGGGAATCCGCGGACATCTTGATCAATGATATATCGAATAAGCGTTTGCTCTTCGATTGGGTCAAGTTTATGGTCGTTGACGCGTAATTCTTCGCGACGTGGTCGGTTATTCATCCTGTCTAACAATGTACTGCGGGGGATGTTGAAGATCTGTGCAGCTTGACGTGCGCTTAAGGGTTTTTTTTTGTTTTTTTTAGAGTTCTCGATTGCCTGAACTGCTAGTTGGACTTTCTCTTCTTTAGAGTAGATTGGCATTGTGGATATTGATTTCTAGCGTGTTAAATATTTAAGTAGGTAGAGTGATGCGAGACTGACGCGAAAAATGGGGACGCGATCCGCACCAAAAACAAACCCGCCCACCAAAACTTTAAATCTTTAGACTGGCACTGCAGCCACACCACAACTCTAAATTGACCAAATCAGTTGAAAATAAGGAATTAAGAGCAGATGGCACCAATTGGTACCAAATTCAATTGACCCTTTTGCCCTGGGTGGGTGCTGGGGTTGGCTAAAGTTGGTAGAGTTAGCAAAAGTGCGCGGGTAGGTGTCCTGCGCGGCTGGGTGTCCAACCACGTTATACCTAAAAGGGTGATAATCTGACAAACTCCACCAACTTTCGTCGACCCTAGTGTGACGACGACGGAACCCTAACCCTGGATGGCCAGGTGGGGCATGCAAGCACGCGATCTAGCGTGCAGGCCAACGCGCTTGACTTCTCGTCGCGCCCGCGGTAAAGGCTGCGGCCTTTTCTTTCTCTTGCTTCCCTAGAGTAGAATCTTCGTCCATAGTGCCAATTCAAGGTGTTCACGCCCTCTGCAACGCTGGCCGTGACACTATTCTACTCTCTCTTTACTCGCTGACCTAGCGATCAATAAATAAGGTACCCTTTTCGCTGGCTTAGCGATCAATAAATAAGCTGCCCTATTTCACGTCGTTCATACGCATCCGACCGAACGACCAACGACCAACGACCAACGACCAACGACCAACGACCAACGACCAACGACCAACGACCAACGACCAACGACTAATGATTGGCTAGTCGACTAACTGACACCGATCAACGACCCGGCCGACCTAGATGCCGCCGAGGAAGACCTATCCGCTCGCAAGCCGACGATCCGTCCGACTGAACCGCGAGTCTGCTGGAGGAGCGATCAACGGCTTAGAAAGTGTAGGAGGGACGGCCCCTGATACCGACTCGACCATTGAGCAAGAAGACTCAGCCAACGACGCAAGTCTGGTGCTCCCCAGCATTGAAGTCATTCCTGACGACTCGAACGACGAGTCCGATTCAGCAAGGACTAGCGGGACCACCACACCGATACCGACCCCAAGTGAACACGACACTGCACCTGAGATGGCCGACGACGAAGTCCAAGCTCAGCTCGCGCAGATCCAAGCTGAGCTCACACGCCTACGCGCCGAGAACGTGCAGCTCAAGGCTGCAATCGACAGCAACGGTAATGACAACGGCAATGGTCGCAACAATGCCCGACCACGTGAGGCTACCCCCGACGTGAGTGCGTTTGGTGGCAAGACCTTCACCCCGATTGGTATAGCCGCGCGGGCTGCCTTCAAACCCTATGGCAAGGACCAAGACGCTGTTAACCCCGACTACGACCGAAAGGCTAAACCTACGGCCACCGACCCTGGCAGGTTTGGGGGTGACAAGAACGAGTTTGACAGTTGGGTTGCCCGATTGGCTGACAAGTTTAAGATCGATAATGACACATTCAAGAACGAATATGCCCGGATGGCTCTCGTCCATAGCCTGACGACCGATCGTGCCAATAAGATGATCAAGACTCGATACCTATCTGAGACTAACCCTTATTCGGGCGTGGCCGAAATGATCCAGGTACTAGCAACGGTGTACCACAACTCGAACCAAGCTTCCGACGCTCGTAAGGCTCTGGCTAAGATGATGTATGAGCCGGGAAGCAAAACCGATATCTTCCAGTTTATTTCGGACATCAACGCCCTAGCCGACGAAGCTGGCATCGCCGACGCTGAACGTAAAGCCACCCTATGGGAACACATCCCACCTGGTCTTGACAACCGTCTGCTTAGTGACAGCAAAGACCCCGACATTTCCTACGAACGCTTCACCCGTAACGTCGCCGACGCCGCCCACAGCCAACAACGCCATTACGAACTGAACCAGGAGCGTCGCCGTAAGAAGGATAGCTCTAATACCAACGACCCCAACGACCGTAAATCATCTTCTCATTTGCCTAAGTCTCGTAACAACCACCGACCTAAACCCGATTCCAACCCAAAGGCTTCTAACGGCAAACCTGTTACCGTCCTAACCGCTCACCGCGCCCTCACGGAGGATGAAAAGCGCGTCCACTGGGATGCTAACTCCTGCTTCATTTGCGGCAAGGTTGGCCACAAAGGCGCTGCTTGCCCGGACCGCGAGAAGCTCCCGACAGTCAAGTCTATCAAGGCTAAGGAGAAGGATGCTAAGGTAGAGGAAACGAGCTCGAGCGATGAGTCGGAAAACGAGTAGGACCACCGGAAGTCTCTACGGTGGTCCCTATGTACACAACAGTCCAGATCGGGAGAGAGAATCCCACCTCCTTCCTCATTAATGCTCAACTTAAGAAGCATAGTGAAGAAGTGCCGATCAAAGCCCTTTGTGATACTGGAGCAGAAGCCCGACTGCTAGTCAGTCCCTCAGTAGCTCAGCGTGCGGTGGAGCAGCTGGGCGCCCGTCTTAAGAAGCTCAAACGACCTATCACCTTGACCGACTACCGCCAACAAGAAGCCGGCCGCATCACCTACATCCTCAAAACATCACTGTGTGTAGACGGTCGAACGTTCCCTGACGAATCGTTCTGGGTCACCGAAACAGGCTATGACGTATTCATTGGTCTAGACTGGTTTGTAGAAAAAGATGTCTGGCTACACCCCCGGACAAGGACATTGGAATGGCCAGAAGACAAAAAGAGCCTCGCCCACGAAAAGTGCGACCAACCGATATCTATCGACCCAGTCGTCAACGTAGCAGCCCTTCAAGCCCAGATCAATGACGACCCGCGACAAGCGCGGTGGAGGGATAAGCCGCTACCTGGCGAGCCTATACCCCTCGAGCTATCTAAGCCACAACAGATTACGGGAATCGCTGGAATCAACCCATCGTGGAGGACCAATAGAGGCGAGAAGATACCTTTTCCCCTAGACGAGGACCCAGGACACGTTCAATTGGTCCGCGAACGGTTACCACTACGGTTACGCCACCTCGAGGGTTTCTTTTCGAAGAAGGCCTCTACCAAACTCCCGCCCCGGCGACCCGGGTACGATGTGACGCTCGAACTGAAGAATCCGTTGACCGGCTCACCTCCGACCTTCCGCACACCGATCGGATTGATTCCACTGGAGAAGGAAACAACAGACGAACTCTTGAAGATTGGGTTTATCGAGCGATGTATGGAGCCCAAGGCAGCGTCAGTCCTCTTCGTACCAAAGCCACACTCTACGGACAAGCGCTTTTGTATTGATTACCGCTGGATCAACCAATTCTTGAAGGACCGTTTGGTCCCCGCACCTGATGTCAACGGGACAGTGGCTGGGTGCCGCAACGCTAAGAGATTCTCTAAGATTGATATCATCAGGGCCTTCAACCGACTCCGTATGGCCGTGAACTCTGAACACTTGACAGCGTTTCGTACACGCCAGGGTACATTCCAGTGGAAGGTTCTGCCTTTCGGCCTTAAGGTTGGGCCGGCTTGGTGGCAGGATTTCATTAATGCCCAATTGAACGAACTCCTAGACCTATTTGCGAGCGCCTACGCCGACGACGTTCTGATCTATTCAGATGAGGAAGACGAAGAAGTCCACTGGGTACAGGTGGAGGAAGTGATACACCGACTGAGCCAAGCCGATCTTCAAGGGGACATCAAGAAGTCCCGATTTAACGTCACGACGATAGACTACCTCGGCATTGTGATGGAAGCCGGGGTAGGTGTTCGCATCGACCCTGAGAAAGTGAAGGCTATTCACAACTGGAAATTCGAAGACCTCAAGTCGAAGACCGCGATCCGCTCATTCCTAGGCCTCTGCAACTATATTCGCGTATTCTGCCATCACGCGAGCGGCACCGCAGAGCCTCTTAACCGTTTACTCAAGAAGGATGTGCCCTTTAGCTGCGGCCCCGAGCAACAAGCTGCCTTTGAAGAACTCAAACGACTCGCGTGCGAAGCGCCTGTGATGGCCTTCTTCGTACCGGGTCGAGAAACGAAAGTCGAGACTGACGCCTCACGTAACGCCACTGGAGGAGTTATCTGGCAGAAGCAACCTGACGGCGAGTGGAAGCCGGTGGGTTACTTCTCCAAGACAATGACCCCGGCCGAGAGAGCCTACCCGATCCAGGACCGCGAATTACTCGCTGTGGTACAAACCCTTGAGCAATACCAGCCTGAACTACTCGGAATGAAGTTCTTCGTCCTGACTGACCACCAAGCGCTCGTGTATTACTCGACAAAACGAGTCCTCTCTACCCGGCAAGTCCGCTGGGCAGACTTCCTCTCGAACTTCGACATCACATTCCAGTACCGACCGGGCAAGGATAACGTTGCTGCTGATGCCCTCTCACGAAAGACTGCCGATCTCCCTACTGTCAAAGCCCGTGAGCAAGAAGAACGCACAATGGCGCTGATCCCGCCCGAGAAGATTAAACCTGCGATCAACGCAGCCGAGGTTGCGTTGACACCCTATACGGTTCAGGGTTCCGACCTCGTCGACCTCATCAAGGTCGAGAATGAGAAACAAGAACTCGGCTCATATGAAGGCAAATTGATCGTCCCGGAACTCACGAGCAATGGCCAACTCTTTCTACGTACCGCTCTGATCCGCGAGGCTCACGAACCCAAGATCTTCGCCCACCCAGGGCAGAACAAGACGATCGAGGCAATCCGCCGCCAATACCACTGGGAGGGATTGAACAAGGATGTCCGACGCTACGTGAAGAATTGCCACAAGTGCGGCCGCAACAAGGGGCGGCATGACCGTAGCCCAGGACTCCTACGCCCATTACCTATTCCGAACCACGTGTGGGAGCACGTGGCCGTCGATGGCAAAGATATGCCGCCTGACCGCTATAGCTACAATTACGTATGGGTTTTTATTTGCAAATTTAGCAGGATCTTAGCTACGCTACCGGGACGAAAGACTGATACGGCGGAAGACCTGGCAAAGCGGTACTACCGCCACCTATATCGTTTCCTTGGTGTTCCTTGGATCTGGATCTCTGATAACGCAGGCCCGTTCATCTCTGAGTTTATGGCAACGATCAACAAACTCACAGGCACGAAGCACCGTCACGGTAGTCCTCTCCATCCGCAGACCCAAGGCGCGATTGAGATTACCAACCAGGAACTTGACCAGAAGTTGCGCTTCTATATTGACAAATACCAGACCGACTGGAGTGTCCACCTCCCGGCCTTCGACTTCGGCCATAATGCCTCGTGGCACTCTAGCATCGACATGGCCCCGCTCAAAGTTGCCCTAGGCGCTGACCCGCGCAATCCCCTCTCAACCGACCTGCCTACGATTGATATCGACTCGCATCAAAAGAAGAAAGCCTTGGAGATCATACAACAAACAAAGGAAGTACAAGACCTAGCACGCAAGAACGCAGAAGCGTCCCAGGAAAAGCAGGCCAGGCAAGCGAATAAGAAACGACGGATGGTCGACTTTAAGATCAACGACTATGTATTCCTCAAGAAGAAGGGCTTTACAACTACAGCTCCTACAACGAGACTGGAGTCACAATGGACAGGGCCGTGGCAAGTACTGGAAGAACGCGGCCACAGTTACGCCCTGGACCTTCCTGCATCCTTCCGTGGTAGGAACCTCTTCCACGCTGACCGCCTACGGAAAGCGGCAATGGACCCCTTACCGCAGCAACGACGAGAACCGCCGCCGCCCGAGGAGATCAACGGCGAAGCCGAGTGGGCAGTCACTAAGATCCTCGCGTCCAGACTGACAGGCCGCAACAAGGTACTGGAGTACCAAGTCGAGTGGCAAGGCTGTGACCCTGACGACACGTGGTACCCAGCTGGGAACTTCAAGAACGCTGCAGTGACACTGGAAAAGTTCCACCAAGAATATCCTGACGCAGCTGGACCACCAATCAAGCTACAGGAATGGATACGCGCCGCCGCTGAAGACCGTGACGACCAACCGCACAACGATGATAACATAGCTGACCACGGAGAGAAGAACCCCCGACGTAAGCAACGACGACACATATGATCAAACCCCGTATAGTCTACTGCGTCGATATACGAGGTTTGGCGGGGGGTAGTGTGACGACGACGGAACCCTAACCCTGGATGGCCAGGTGGGGCATGCAAGCACGCGATCTAGCGTGCAGGCCAACGCGCTTGACTTCTCGTCGCGCCCGCGGTAAAGGCTGCGGCCTTTTCTTTCTCTTGCTTCCCTAGAGTAGAATCTTCGTCCATAGTGCCAATTCAAGGTGTTCACGCCCTCTGCAACGCTGGCCGTGACACCTAGCACCCACCTAGGGCAAAGGAATCAATAAAAGTTAGCACCAATTGGTGCCAACTGCTTCAAATTCCTTATTTTGTATGAAGTTAGTCAATTTAGAGTTGTGGTGGGGTTGCAGTGCCAGTCTGAAAACTTAAAGTTTTGGTGGGCAGGTTTGTTTTTGGTGCGGATCGCGTCCCCATTTTTCGCGTCAATCTCGCATCACTCTACCTACTTAAATATTCAACACGCTAGAAATCAACAACCACAATGCCAATCTACTCTAAAGAAGAGAAAGTCCAACTAGCAGTTCAGGCAATCGAGAACTCTAAAAAAAACAAAAAAAAACCCTTAAGCGCACGTCAAGCTGCACAGATCTTCAACATCCCCCGCAGTACATTGTTAGACAGGATGAATAACCGACCACGTCGCGAAGAATTACGCGTCAACGACCATAAACTTGACCCAATCGAAGAGCAAACGCTTATTCGATATATCATTGATCAAGATGTCCGCGGATTCCCACTACGACTTTCTGGTGTGGAAGATATGGCCAACCTCTTACTAGCATCGCGTGATGGCAAGCCTGTGGGCAAGCACTGGGCTCGACGCTTTGTGGATACACAACCTACCTTGAAGACTAGGTTTAATCGGCCTTATGACTACCAGAGGGCCCTCTGCGAAGATCCAGAGGCCATTGGGAACTGGTTCCGGCTACTCCGCAACATGATGGCCAAGTATGGGATCACAGATGACGATCTCTACAACTTCGACGAAACTGGCTTCATGATGGGCCAGATAACCTCAACCCTGGTTGTTACACGCTCTGATCGGCATGGAAAGGCTAAATCTATACAGCCTGGAAACCGTGAATGGGCAACAGCTATTGAATGCATCAATGCAAAGGGCTGGTGTATCCCGCCATTCGTCATTGTCCAAGGCGCCTACCACCTTGCAAACTGGACCACAGAGTCGGGTTTTCCTGCCGATTGGGTAATCAAGCCTACTCCAAATGGATGGACGGATAACAAGACTGGTCTAGAATGGATTCAGCACTTTAATAAGCATACAATTAAGCGAACAATGGGCAAATACCGGATGCTCATCCTGGATGGACACGAGAGCCATGTATCAGCAGAGTTCGAACAGTACTGCAAGGAAAACAACATTATCCCTATTAGCATGCCACCACATTCATCTCATCTACTCCAGCCATTGGACGTTGCATTATTTTCGCTATTGAAGCGTGCATACGGCGATGAGATCAACCTCTTCATCCGGGGCTCGATCAACCACATCACCAAGTCCGAGTTCTTCATTGCGTTTAAGGCAGCCCACGACAAGGTCTTTACGGAAGAAAACATGAAAGCTGGGTTCAGAGGGGCTGGTATTTCTCCATGGAACCCAGATTCTGTCATTTCCAAGCTGGATGTCCGCCTACAAACTCCAGTACAATCCCTCCCTGTGTCACCATCGAAATGGGAATCACAAACACCCTCCAATGCCCACCAGACTGTCCAGCAATCAAGTTTTATCAAGGGCAAGATCTCAGCCCATCAGGGCAGCTCCCCTACACCAATTATCCAGGCAATTGAGAAGTTTACAAAGGGTGCACAAGCAATGGCGCATCAGATTACTCTTTTGAATGATCGGGTCCGTACCCTTGAGAAGGCTAATATTGGGCTCGCCAAGCGCCGGAGGGCCAAAAGAAGTCGGGTCCAGCTTGGAGGGGCACTTAGTATTGAGGAACCTCAGGTGATAATTGAAGAAAAACAAAAGGGGAAGCGGCCGGCTGGTGAAATGGCTGGTGGTGCTGAGGAGGCGGACCGCGGCGGACCGAGCAAACGACGATGTGGCAACTGCGGCGAGACTGGGCATAACGCAAGAACTTGTGAGAAAGATGCAGAAGAGTCTAGTCAGTCAGATTCAGAGTGTATAATAGTACATTCTTAAGCGGTCCGCGTCGGACCGCCAAAATAGTTGATTTGGCTGGTGTAGATTGAGGTTGATTCTGCATGGTTGAAATGCTCCATTTTGGTGGGGAACGCGATTTTCCCACCAAAAGTCAGCCACTTCAGACTGGCACTGCAGCCACCCCAACCACTCTAAATTGACCAAATCAATTAAAAATAAGCAATTGGGACCAGTTGGCACCAATTGGTGCCAATTTTTATTGATATGTTGGCCTCAGGTGGGTGCTAGGGTTGGCAAAAGTTGGCAGAGTTAGCAAAACTGACCGGGCATGTGTCCTGACCGGCTGACTGTCCACCTACGTTACAGGATATCCAGAATATCTAAATAACACTCAGACTGTAGAACTAGCTGTAGATAGCGGAGCAAATATAATCAGTTTTTCTAATATCAGACTCTTTAATAACCTTCGCTCTATAAATAAAGAAGTTAAATGGGGAAATGCAAGCTGTGACGGCAGCCACGGTAGGCAAGCCACCTGGCCGTCACAAGGACCCTAACCCTTAGCCCCACAGTCGCGTCAAGACTTCGCGAGCCAGGGACCGCCAGAGCTTCGCTCTCCCCTTTCTTTCCTCTCCTCAGCTTAGAATATTCGTTGATAGCGCCAATAGACCCAGCTCCCATGCTGCATCTCGTGCTGGCCGTGACACCTTGAATGCCGGTGAATCAGCAATCAGCCAGGCATTGGCATCGGTCGATTTTTCAGCAACCAAACACGGCGCGCTCGAACAATGGAGAGCCTTTGGGGGCTAATGTTGTGCCCTTATCAATGCTGAGCCGCTGGGCCGCCGTGGTAGATTTTCTATTTGCAAGGAGCTCCCGCGCACAACCCTCAAGCGCGAGACGGCCAAGGGAGCATAGCAAGTTCGATTAAAGACTTTCAATTAAGACTGCTTTTGTAAATATCCACTGCTGACATGTGTTGTTTTGTTGATAGCTTTATGGCAACGCTACTCGTTCTTATAACCGCAATCCTGTTATTCATCCCTTAACTACGTCACAGACTTCTCGAAGGATGTTCGACACAGCCGCTTGAAGTGCGGGAACACGCTCGCCACGAACCATTTAGGCAGTGGGAATGAAGCACGCTTGATTTAAGAATTCGGAGAAACGTCAGTTTAGTTGGTTGACCGGTGTGCATAGCCACCTGGGCAGGCGCAAATCAAGGGGCTTGTTTTTTGTTGGGGCAACCCTATATGACGATTGAAACCGATTACTTGCTCCCAAGGTGAATCCACCGATGGTCTTCTCCGTAGTCTGTTTTGAAAAAAAGATAAATTTCTGATTGGACCACATCGCCCCGGAAGCCTGTTACTGAAGCTCTCATCATCAAAAATAGCCCGCGGCCTTAACCATACATTCAGAGTGGCAGGGTGACGACCGTTGCTTCACTCCGAAATATCGCGTTAATATGTCACATGTCGCCGTTACCAAATCGACATCGCTGCGGCGCCCCGAGTTCAAGATGCCTGCAGCTGCTTACATGCAGAATGAATTTGGATGGTATCGCCGGAAACGTTGGCACGTCTATCTACTGTGACAACCGGTCTAGTTTCATATATATCCCAGTGTCAGTGCCTCTTTGGCTTCTTCTGAATCCTTAACAGAATTGTTTCCAGAAGTCACCAATGAAACCCGCGACCTCGGCCACCTTGTCTCTAACCACACCATGTCCGGCCTCCGGCACCACTTTAACATTGTTGAATCCAACTTGTTCCAGGTCACTCGGGGAGCACAGGTCATCGAGCCCACCGAGCACGAATATAGACTCCAACCCCATTCCCGCCGCCTTGGCGAAATCGGCGTGGTTGTCAAAGACCGCCCCATCTCTGACTATGCCAACCACGGAAGCCGTGTGGCCCGGATGGACGCGCATCTGCCACTTGCGGATCGCCTCGGGCACCACCTCTCCCCGTGCAACGCGCTCTTTCCAATCGGCGGGCACAACCATCTCTCCCCCCTCGAGAAACTCCAGGACCCACTCACGAGCTTCATCCTCGATGCTGCTCCCGCCCCTGATGTACGCGCGTTGCAGCTCCGTCAAGTCAGCCGACCGCAGGAACCCAGCCGGAGCCACGAACGCCATGCTCCTCACGCGCTCCCGGCCGCGCCTCGCGACGTACGACGCCGTGGCGGTGCAGCCGAACGAAAAGGAGACGAAGTGGGCGGCCGGCCAGCCCAGGTGGTCCAGCAGGGCGTCGACCTGGTCGTGGAAGAGCGCGCCCTCGTGGGGCTCCACGGGCGTCTCGCTCAGCCCGTGGCCCCACCAGTCCAGCAGGACGCAGTGTGCCTGCGGGAAAGCTGCGTGCAGGGCGCCGGCAAGGGGGAGCATGCCCAGCGCGGGCGTCTGCACGCCGTGTAGGAACAGGACGCGGTCCGGCGACCTGGACGGGGGGGTGTTTGAGGTCGGTGGCAGCTCATAGTATGCGGATTTCCCGTGGGAGGTTGTAAAGAATTGCGCTGGTGGCAGCAGCTTGCCGAACGTCTCTGTGAAGATTGCCTCTGTCGGGGCCGGAATCGGGAGACTCCTGGCTTCATGAGCCGCACCAGGGCGAGGGAGCACAAGCTGCGCAAATTCGGTTGCCATCCTTGCCGACCTTGAGTTCACGAAACATCGGACCTAGCACCAGGAGGCCTTTGGATGATATCAATAATGCAGAAATCTTTTGTTTTGGCTTTTATGCCTTCCGTTAGGAAGGTCTTTCTTATCCCCGCGGCCTTGCCCCTCTTGATCCAGTGGCCAAGCCGCCTTCTGATTGGTTGCGAATGATTGGCTATGCCTTCCGTTAGGAAGGTCTTTCTTATCCCCGCGGCCTTGCCCCTCTTGATCCAGTGGCCAAGCCGCCTTCTGATTGGTTGCGAATGATTGGCTACGAGTTTTTGATGAACCTGATTGGTCCGTTTAGAGAGGATCCCCTTTACCCTCTGATGCAGCGCCTATGCTAGACGCTTCCGTCACACTAGCCCTGCTTCCCGTGCCTGGCCTCAAACCGCTCAACCGTCTGCTTTGCTAGCTCTTTCAGTCGGTTGACCCCTTCGACGAGCTCCGGATGCGTCCGTGCCTGCTCGAAGTGCTCTTTCTTGATCGGCTGTATGAGCCGTATGTCCGCGAACCGTTTGCACCGCGATAGCTGCACGTACAGGCTGAGCACGTCGCACTTGTCCGTGCCCTGGCCGCCCTGCGTCTCTTTCCTCCCGTACAGCCCGAGAAGGACCTTCTCTAGGGTCCTCCCCTGCGCCTTATAGTCAGTGAGCGCAAATCCCGGCGCGCACGGCAGTCCCGTGCGCGTCAACCCCATCTTAAAGTCTGGCCTGGCTGCAAGTCGGGGGCAGATGTGCCTGCCGTGCTTTTCTTTATGCAGCTGCACAGTCTCTGCCCCTAGCATGAGGGTGCCCGGCGGTATGTGCGGGAACGCGAGTCCCTCGGTGTCCTGCGATCTGAGAAGGATGCCGCTTGGCGGCCCGAGGAAGATGGACAACCGGTCGTTGATTACTCGTTCTTCTACCTCTTCGTTTGGGACGACGCCGGCGGCGGTAAACTCAGCCCCGTTGACCACCTTAAGCCCCAGGTACTTGTTCTGGTTGACTATGACTGGCATGCCCTCGACGTAGGGGAGGATGCCCGGGATTGGGAGCTGCGCGTCGTCCCCGACCAGCAGGGCGGCTTCCATCTCTTCCTCGGTGGGCAGACGAGTCTTCCACTGGTGATCGGACAAGAACAGGGACACCTTCCTGTCGTGTTCCTCACCGAATGCCAGTGCTGCGCAGAGCGTGAGGTCCCACCTGTGTCGGTTGAGCGGGATGATCGCGCGCCTGCCGCCGGTGAAATCAAGCTTCTTGTCACGGTTGTATCGCGAGTTTAGCTTGTCGAGATCGGCAGCGGTCTGTTGGCCTTTCCGGATGCGGTCCAGCAGTCCGATCAGTTCTTCGTCGCCCTCGGCCCTCTTCTGCTCCTCCAGGATGACGACGCTGGTAAACATTTCCCATGTCTTCTTAGCTTGGAGCTGATGCCATCGGTTCTGCGTTGCACGTTCCGAGAGGTTCCGTGGTGCCTGGCCGCAGTCGCCGTAATCGAGGTGGCTCAGCAAGCCCTTCTGGAACACTGGCCCGAACTGCAGGAAGTCGCCCGTGAAAACCACCACCGGCATTCCACCAAATGGCATGTCCGGGAAGCCTCGCAGCGCCCGCAGCTTGTGGTCCAGCTCATAGAGCGTCTTGAGGCCCAGCATACTCACTTCGTCCACCACGAGGGCGTCACGCCTTCTCCAACGTTGCCGGTGCCTCTCCAGGTTCGCTGGTGGTGGGCTCTCCATGTCGCCTCCGTCCTGGTCATTGAAGGTGAGCCCTAGCGCGGAGTGGATGGTGTTGCCCCCGATCCCAGCCGCTGCCGTCCCAGACGTAGCTGTGATGACGATGCGCTTCGACGCGCCCTTCGCCGCCAATACTTCTTTTAGCGTGTCGATGAGCCAGGACTTCCCGGTGCCACCGCTGCCGCCTATGTATTGGAGATGTTGGGTCTGCCGCGGCCCGCCCGTCCTGTGCCCTCCGTCATCGTCAGTGGTTTTATCCGGCGCTTCCTCGGCTCTATCCATCGCCTCGCAGATCAGACCGGGGGCGATTTTCTGCATGCGGTTCAGCGTTCTATGTTTGCCTATCATCTCCCCCACCTGGAAGAAACTACTACCCGGTGCGATATCCACCCAGGTATGGGCCTGGGTGGGGCTTGGGTTGAGCGGCGCCGGGACGGGTGGGAACAAATGATGGTCGTTGCCGTCACCGAAGCCGGCATCGTCGTCGCCGTTCGGGCCCTCACCGTCTTCACCGTCCCCTTCGATGGCTAGCACTCTTGCTTTGTGAAGCCGCAACTGCGCCGCCCGTACCATGCCAATCTCTGGCTTCGTCATCGTCTCTACTGTCGCACGGCGGGAGGGCCGCGTGTCCGCAGTGCACGGGTCAGCCTCGGGGTCGGAGAAGCTAGCTCCGTCCAGCGCCTGTAGCAGCCCTGCCAGCACGGGGGAATCTTTTGTAATACCTTTACGGCTATGTAGGCTATGTACCGCGTCGTGGAATGAATACCTCATGTCCGCGTTCTGCGGTCGCCACGTGGTGCCGGGGGTTATGCCTTCCTCCGCTGGCTCATGCTCTCTCTCCTCGTCGCCTTCGCTGCGGCTAGCCCACAAGGTCGCATCTTTCTTAGCATCTTCAGCGCTCTTGTGCAGAAGCTTAACGTTGTTGACGATCCCTTTCACGCGGTCGGGAATGGTTTCCGATAGCTCCTGCCACACGCCTTTAGCTGAGGGGAAATCGTCCGAGGCATAGCGATGGCCATTGAGCTTGTCCCGACGGGTGAAGCGTTGCCAGGGTACAAACAGTGCTAAGAGGAGCACCGGGGTCCTGTATGCCGTTAGCTCTTGGCGATGGCTTCTCTGTCCTCCACCCTTACCGTTGATAATATCCTGGATTTAGCTTATCCAGGTCGTGGTTGAATGGGCCGGTGAGGACCGGCACGTATTGCTCACCCCCCTTCAGGAGCTCTTGGGTCCATCTCTCTCGGTCGACAAGGTCTTGGCCAAATGGGAAATACTGTAGCTTGTCTAAATTGGTCCACTTCCCGACCCTCCGCACCTGGATCATAGTGGCATAGTCGTAGAAGCAGAGGTCCTGTAACAGAGGCCCACGACAGACGTACGCCTCCAGCAGTGGAAGCCGTACACCAGACTGCGCTATGCTGATCGTCTCTGGGGCCTCCCGCAGCCGGATCTCCGGGCCAGCGGCTGCCTGTAGACCCGGCCACCTCCTGAAGGCTGCCCAGTATAGTGTGTTAAGGTGGATGTTCTGCCATCTCTCCACGCTGGAGTAGTGGTTTGGATGGCCTAGGAGCCTGCTGCACACTTCCACGGCTGATAGCTCCCTGCTGGTGAAGATCTGGTTTGCCGTTCGAGCGAGAAACTGCCTAGCTTTATTGTTTACCTGCGCGGCCCTCTGGGTTCCGCCCTCCTCGTGCCCCATCTGCTCTTGGCCGCCGACGTCCGCGGACATCCCTTCTCTCAGCAAGGACCGCAACCACCCCACGAAACCCACCACCCACTCCCACCGTGGGTGACCCACCCCACCGCCCACCCACCCACGAGGACCTTGAAATCTTTGTCATCCACCCCACCCCACCCCACCCCACGGAAGGGTCACCCACGGTGGGTTTTGGTGGGTGGTGGGTTTAGAGGGTAGTATTTACCCTATCCAGTGTAGGATCGGGCAGGGACAGGCTTATGTTTTAACTTCACAAGTATTATTTTATGAGGTTTCGGGTTTACATGCCAGTATATATACTATCCTAAGGCCCGCCCCTGAGACTGAAGCAGTTCTTCATCGAAATCATAAACGCGCCCCGCCACTTTGCTGTGTTTCTATCCCGCCATCGTAATGAGCGACAACGTCCCCCTCTCGTCTCAAACATCTACTGCTATTCACTCATCCTCCTCCCCAGCGCCATTTGCTCCCAGTATCTCGGAGGATGAAGCTGTCACAAGGCTTAGCCGCTATTTCCCAGGCTTCCTCTTCACCGTGGCCAGCCGGAAGACTACAGCTTGGATCTGGGAACACGGCTATGACATGACTAAACAGGATTCTGATGATCGCAGATGGATTTGCCGCTACTGTATTGCGAAGAATTCTCGCAAGCCCCAGTCGTACCAGTTTGCCGCTGTATACCACGGAATGGATCACATCTATCGCGATCATCAGGTACGCGCGCCATCTCTAGCTAAAGCTAAAAGTCCCGTAAAAAGTTTATCTCATTCTCCAATGCTTGAGGTCGGATTGATGGAAGGTGAAACGACATTGTATCTTTGATATAAATCTGTTTATAGAATAGTCTGAATAACTATCGAGATTGGAATAAATGAGCGGGCTAGTGTGTTTATCTTTCATTTCAACTCAGTTCTGGAGTCTTCACTATTATACAGTATAATCTTTTTCCCCAATCTTTTCAGTTCTTCATCGCGGTACTTCTCAAAAGTCGCTACATTTTATATATCGAATAGCAAGGATTGTAATCCTTCTCACAAGCTAGTATTTCAATAATGTACTTTCGTCGCTCTGCAATGCGGCGGGAGCGTGGCCCACGCCCCTTTCTACTTCTGACTTCCGACATCGACTTTCCACTTTCCACTTTCCACTTTCGAGTTTCTAACACCTGTGTATGTAACCTACTGAGCTTTTCAAGTGAAACGATCAAACTGCGTATCTTGGACATAAACCCTGACTCACCCGGTTTTTGGGACCCAGGAACATGGTTGATTTCTCGTTCAAAATACCTAAACCGTTTTCCAGAATGCTCTACAGGGATTGGGAAGGAATATAGAGTTCTATGCATTCTACTCTATATACTTTCAATACCGTTTCTCGTACTCTAAAGTACTCCTGGGACTTCCCTTTGTGAACTCCATTCAACAATTAGCTTCATTTTAATGTTGATTTTCTGGAATCATGTTTACTGTACATACTGTACTCAACCGCGCTAGCCTCACCTCTCAGCGTTGCGTGCTGTTTAAAGTCTCACAAAAAAGGACATCCTGTAAAGAAGTATGCAGAAGTAGAATTGTGATACGCAGTCAAAGGTTTTTTGCGTGAATGACCGAGCAGTTAATTTTGGATCTGAACTGTATTTTTGCCTCGTACTGTGGCAATTCTCGGCTTATAATGGAGAAAGTCGGCTGCCGATAGTTGCCGTGGTCCTCCGTCTCTATGGTCCCAGGCATCGTGAACTACCACTCTACAATCAGGCGACTGAGTCCACGCCTAGAAGGTCAGTCGTGACGGTCCAGGACGAGATGTACAAGCTCATCTTAGACTGCACTGAGAACGTCAACATACTTGGGGAGTATAAGCTTGCCGTGCTCTTGGAATTACCGGGATGAGAGATGACAGAAAAGGTGACAAGGCTCGACCTGACACGTGCTTACCTGAGCAAGTATATACCCCTTTCCATGAGCCACTCAGGTGTTCCCACAACCTTCCTGTCAACCATGTAACCAAGATCGCCGTCCATTGGAAGCTTGGGAACAAGTACCTTCGAACATGCAATATATTTCGTCACATCTATATAGTATTTCTGCCATCGACTATCGAGTGTATTTTGTTCCATACATCAGAGAACATATTGTACTGTGTTTTAATTGCAATGTATAGTATATATTAGGTGATCAATCACTACTCTGCTAATTTCCGATTGATATTGTTCCAAAGGTCCATTCCGCTAGAGCACATTCTGGTCTAGTGTCCTGTCTCCTTCCACAATTTTTCCCAGCACGCATCACTCGAAATGAGCGCCAAGTCGTCTCCTGTAACCGCAGATTTGCCCTACCCACCAAGATACCGCTGCACCACCCGACGTCGCCCGCCAGAGTGTAAACAGCTCGTGCCGTCCGGGAGAGCCTTCAAAACAGGCAAACGCTGTTCATGAACAGGGCTGCGGTCCATTGGACGTCATCAGCGTGAGCAACTCGGTGACTTCAGCAGATTTCATTTCTGCGCAGAAAGCACTTTTGAAATGCAGGACATTAGGAATCTATGCAGTTCGACGCAGGTTCAACTGCAGAGCTTGTACCAGGCCTTTAGTTCCTGGACTAAAATGCCCGCAGGTGTTGCTGTACTCGTGAATAATGACTTGCAAGCCATTGGACACCAACTCGTCACTACGAGCCATTTGTGCTAGATGTTACACAATGCCCTCAATCAACAAGACCCATGCCTACTCCTGCTATCAAACAAACAAAACCTCACATCAGACGCCCTGCAATGGCTGGAGCCGATGATCAACTGTAGCTTCGTGCTCCAAGTCCTCCACGAACTCCTCAACAGTACCCTTGCTCAGGAAGGTATAGCCATATGCGAGCAGCGTGACCCGGAACAGGACGCCTCACGCCCCGCCCTTGCCGATACATGCCACTCCATCATGCAGTGTCCGCCTAAGCTGTTCGCGGAAAAGTCGCAGCAACTCAGGACGGTCAACGGGGTAAACAAGCATCGCCACTCTGTCGCCGGTGGAGCGCAACGTTGGGGCAGTTCTCGTCAAGCAATCCCCTTCGGACTAATCCGAGGAGGCATTTCTGCGTGCAGTATTCGCAGCGGCGCACAGACAAACCTCCACTGTCATCGCACGGCCGGCGGGCAAGGCCTCGCTGGCTGCGCTGGCCACCTTGGCCGCGTTTCCTCAACTGGTCCGGGCTTGGGGTGTCCGGCATTTGCGCTCCTGACTCGTCGTCTGATGGTTCCGGAGTCCGCTCGCTACACACACTCGTCGGCTCGATCTGTCTCAGCACGATTCTTCTTCCTACGAAAAAGATAAGGCAATCGATCCGCGGCCTAATACATTCTGGCCTGGTATCCCGGTGAGCTAGGTAATGCCTTCCCCCCGCTAATCGGGATAGAACGCAGAATCGTTTCATAATCTTCTGTCCATGTCTGGTCAATGGCGAAGCAAGGCTGTGCGAGCATATAAGGCACTGCGGCATCGCGGAGGACGAGGAGATTGACTGGGAACCACGTGCAGAAGTCGACTTATCAGCGCGTGTATCACGGCGGCTTACACGCTCGCTGGCGCGGCGACGCGTTCAGGAAGTTCTACTGATTTCATTGACCTGACGATAGAAGAAGAAGATGGGGAGGATAGGAGGGATAGTGCGGAGGGCGACAAGGTCTCTCGAGTGGTTATTGATCTTACTGGTGGTAATGATAGTGACGATGGCATCGTATAGGGGGGTTGCGCCGCAGCTGAGACGAGTCATGTAGTGAGCTTTAGAAACGCAGCCTCGTACCATCCCGACCCTTTCGCTCCATGACGGCCCCGCTCTAGTTGCCAAATGGCCCAGTGAATGGAATACTGTTAATGGTCAGCGCGGCCAGGCTCGTGGAGACGATTCGTGATCTCAAGCAGTGAGTTATCACCGTCGGGACAAACCTTCACACCAGCTTGAGCTTTGTTCGGCCAAAGCCCAATCATGACTAGGCGTGCCGCTGGTGTCCGCTCGCCATGTCGTCTCGTCTGGCTCAACTTCAGAGTGGTTGATGGCGATTTCAGATATCTGGCTTGTGTCAAAACGAAGAGGCTCCCTTCGGGTCGGTCGTCGGAAGCCACCACGGCCGGAGGCATAATCTCGTTTGACCCTACTAGGGTATCGTTTTCTCGCCAAGTTGTAGAATCTTGGTCAAAGCCGGCCGATGTATGTCTACCATGGCCATATCGTCCTCTAGGATTTGCGACACTCGGAGGGGATACATGCCGGCCGACCGCCGTCGCCCGGCAGGAGCCGCCGTTCTTGCCCCCGCGGATCCGCCTCCGACCTGCTAGTGTTCGACGCTCCTCACGAGAGCGCATGGCTTGACTGGATCGGCGGACACTTTCATCTGCTCTCCTCGCCGCTACCGAAGCCCGCGGCCGAATCCTTCGGGGACGGGCCCATACTCCGGGTGAAGGACCTCGCTGTTCATGCTTCCATCGTCCAGATCACCGAAGAAGGCGCGAATAAAATCCTGCCCAACGAAAGAACTACTTGATGTCCTTCCCTCGAGTTTATACATACGCCTGTAGAGTAGTAGATTGATAAAGCTGTTTTATTAATAGTCATTAATATTATTACAACCATTTTACCTGGCTGGCCAGTGCAAGAGTCTACGTCGTCGTCAAGGTGGCGATCAACTCCACCACAAATCCACCAGTGGAGGAGTGGACACCCACATCCACATCCACTCAATTCAATCAACGCGTCGCCGGATGACTAATCAATTCAATTTATCTCAACAGTGGGTTGAAGTGAGTTAATCTGGGTGGAGCAAGCAGGGATATGCGCGTCGTCAGGGGTACACCACACGCGTTCATGAATCCCCAGGACCGCGTTCGTGTCTCGTCTTTGCACCGTTTGAGATATCTACAATCAGCAGCTTTATAAAAATGGCCCAGACAACTATCGATAAGTCTATCCTGGTTAAGGAAAACACTACAGCGCCAGCTCTACCCACGACAGACGCTGATGAGTCGGTTCTTTGGGCTAAATTCCGCGGTTACTCCTGGTCGAAGCAATCGAGAGACCTTTCCTCGTGGGTTTGGCCCTTTGGCTTCAACATACAGAACGACAAAGAGAGACGATGGGTCTGCAAAACATGTATATTAAAGAAGAGGACACCAATTGCCAGCTATAAGGCTGAGGGCACCCAGAATATCGAACGTCACCTCGATGAGATCCACAAGATCTATAACCCAACGGGGAAGCGCAAACGACCCTTGAAGAAGGCGTACCCATCTGTTGCCGACCGCTTGTATATAGATAGAGAAGACCCTCAGCAGCAAGCCATTGTCAACGCTTATATCAAGCGTTTTGATCGAACCCAATTTCAGAAACTCGTCGTCAACTGGGTTGTCAAACGGCAGCAATCCTTCAGAGAGGTAGAGAGCAAGAGTCTCCGAGCTATCTTCAAATACCTCAATTCCTCTATTTCAGTCCAGGATGCGCACATCAACCACGACACCATTCGACACCAAATCACTAATGCTTATAATCAACATAAGCAGACGATTATCCATACTCTTGCTCGCGCTCCCAGCCAGATTCATATCTCCTTCGATGGGTGGCGATCCCGCAACCACCATACTCTATATAGGATCTGCGCCTTCTTTCGAGATGAGAATAATCGGCCTATGAAAGTGGTCTTAGGTATCCCCGAGATTGCAAAACGACACTTTGGGGAGACGATTGGTGCTCAGATCCTCAGCATTATTCACGAGTTCAAGATCAAAGAGAAAGTCGGCTATTTCTGCCTCGACAACGCAGCCAATAATGATACCGCCATAGAGACTATTGCCGATAAGCTTGGCTTTGAGCCTAAAGCCCGCCGTGGGCGTTGCTTCGGCCATATTGTGAATCTCGTCGCTAAGACCCTTCTCTTTGGCAAAGGCTGCAGAGCATTCAAGGCTGATCTGCAAGCCCAGAAGCTTGCTGAGGCTGAACATGAGTTGTGGATAAGGAAGGGCCCAGTTGGCAAGATCCATAACCTCGTTGTGTGGATTCGTGGCAGCAACACGCTTACTCACCTACTACCAGTGTGTCCAATAGTCAGTTAACCATTTGGATAACGGACCAGTTAACGGCTTACGTAATACCAACCGTTAGGGACGTTATAAGTTCCTCATTTCAACCGTTAGGGACGTTATAAGCTTGTCAGTTAACTAGTTAACGGTTGGATTTAGAGGGGGGTTTTCTAAAACCGTCCCAGATACCTATTAGTGGATCTCAACTCGATGTAAAGACCGAGTTTTTCCTATTCAGATCCTAGCCCAGAGACGGCGTCTCTCAACCCCTTGCTCAGCGCATTAATCCCTGTCATTTGATTGTCCCGACCTGGCCGTCCCGAGCCATTCCGTTCGACGTGCCAGATGCGCGACGCGTAACGCGTCTTAGCGAGAGTTTTGGCGGCCTCCGTTCGAACTTCAACTTGCCCTCCCATCTAGACTCAGCATCTCTTTTTGCATATAGCAACGCTCCCTACACGTACGCGCAACGGAAAATTTCCGGCAGTACACACCACCATGTCGGCCCCGTCCTTCTCCTCCACGCCGTCATCGTCGCGTTCAGCAGACCAATTTACGGAGCTCTCAATCCAACCATCAATCGAGTCCTCTGCCAAGAAATCGACCACGCCTTCAACTGGGCCCTTGTCATCTCCTTCATCTGTCCGAGCTCCGAGACCTCTTGCCGATGGTGCCTTCCCGATTCGCTGGGGTGCTCTCCAGTACAACAACAAACGCCTAAGCGATGCGCACTACTATATGAAGCACAAGCGTACAACCGGCAAGACAAAGAAGTCCTGGATTTGGGACCACGGTGCCAATATCGAGTCAGAAAATGAGCAGTACTGGCTTTGTCGGAGATGCCATGAGACTGGCAGCGACTGTTCTACAATATTTAAATACAACGGAAATAGTGCGATCGCCTACCATTTAAAGCACAAACACGGCATTTCTGAGGACGGCGAAGTTCCTCAGCATATCCGGGTTTCCAACCCATGGGATCGAAGTAAGAAGGGTAATAGCTTTGGTCCACTACGGACTCCTATTACTGGGGAAGACTACAGGCAGCAGTATCTGGACTGGGTTGTTGCTCACGACGTGAGCTTTCGAAGCGCAACTGCCGGAGATACGTGTGACTTACTCTCGTATGGGAGGCCTGAGTTAGAGCGGCTTCTCCCTACGTCCGCGACGACGCTGAGCAGTTGGATAATGGCTGCATTTGAAACACGCAGGGAGAGTTTGAAGGTTGAGTTGAAGGAATGTAGGAGTGCGGTCCACCTAAGCTGCGACTTATGGACGTCAACTAGTGGGATGAGCCTCTGCGGCGTAGTTGCGCACTTTGTAGGTACGTATATATATGTGATACCCTTTACTATTCAGACGTTTTATTATATAAGGCTTAATCCAACTTTTAACCTCCGCTTACTAGGCGTGGACTACACCAATCATCAAGCTCTTCTCGGCCTCCCGCGGCTATATGGTTCTCACTCAGGCGAAAATATAGCAAATTGCCTTATTAGCGTAGTTACGCAGTACGATCTCGAGCCGAAGCTTGGTTGTTTCATGATGGATAACGCCAAGGATAACGATCGCGCCGTGTTACAACTAGCTACGCGATTTGGTTTCGATCCGGACTGGAGACGACTCCGCTGTTCTGGCCACGTCATCAACCTCGTTGTCAAGGCAATTCTCTATGGCAAAGGTGTGAGTAAGGCCGAACGACAGCTCCAGTGTTGTAACGACCAAGAATCCTTCTCGATCTGGCGGCAACGAGGCGTTATCGGCAAAGTTCATAATATTGTTCGCTACATTACACGCTCAGATCAGCGCCGACAGCATTTCGAGACTCTACAAGCCGAGGCCCTGCAAGATGATGAGCTTTTCAGCCTACAGCTTATCAAGGACGGCGGGATCCGGTGGAATTCAACCTTCTCTATGCTTGAGCGCGCGCTTAAGCTTAGGAATGCAATTGAGTTGTTTTGTGCACAGTGGGAGAGGGACGCAGATTATGATTTGAGCCAGGACTTCCTCAAGAGAAGCGATTGGGAGGAAATCCAGAGATTTGTCGCTCTGCTAAAGCCCTTTAAAGACGCTACCCTCGAGCTGGAAGGCCATGCTATACACGGCAACTACGGCGCTCTTTGGCAGGCGTTGGAGATGATGGACATCCTTGACGGCTTACTGCAGGAAGAAAAAGCTGCAGTTGCTGCAGACCCTAGGTCCTATTCTAACTACTATGTTGCAGGACTCGATGCTGGCTATGTGAAGCTTATGAAATATTTCGACTTGACAGCAAAGACACCGTACTACCGTGCCGCGATTTGTCTCGTCCCAAGCTTCAAGCTGCTTTACTTTAAGGATAAGTGGCGATCACACGAGATCTGGGTGGACACTGTTGAGCCAGACGTCCGCCAGCTATACAACGAGTATGCAACAAAATACAGCATTACGGAGCCAGCTTCTCCTCCGCAGCAAACTGAGCAACCTCAGCAAACGCCAGAGCTGGGCCGCTTCAAACTACATAGAAGGCTTGACCGCAGCGTTGATGTGGATAGCAATAGCGACAGGCGAAAGAGGCGCAGAATGGTCGACGAATTTGAGCGCTACCTCTATGATGAAGACGTTGTTGAACCCTTTGTCGAAGAGCCGCTGACTTGGTGGCGCGAGCGCGAGAAGTCCTATCCGATCCTTACCCAAATGGCTTTTGATCTTTTCTCTATCCCAGCTATGAGCGCCGAGTGCGAACGTGTCTTCAGTCAGTATCAATGTCCCAACTCGAGCCATCGTTAAGCAAGACCTCGCGTTCTTCACCCTGAACATTGTTGGGCCTGAAGGGAAACTCCAGCCGCAGGTGCCTTGTCTGTGTGAAAAGAACCTTGTTGGTGTTCCAAAGGTCATCTACCCTACCAATGCGAGTGGGTATAATCATGCGGAGTCCGTAGCTCTTTCGAGATTCAACCGTATCGGAGCCCGAAAGCACTGGGATTTTGGCGGCAGTTCGTTCCGGCATACGAATGGTTCCTTCGTTGTTGGTGTAGGCATCGGTATCCCCCGCGTCAGAGTCTGCGGCCTCCCACGGGTCTTCATACTGGTTCATTGCCAGCCGACCCCACGACAACAGCCATACAGATGGGCGTGATGTATACGCTGCTACACCGAGATTCGAAGATTGGGCATTCCCACACGATCGCTTCGCGGCGTTGGGATGGCTCAAGGCACCAACGACCACTACCTTCGCAGCCTCCGAGTCACCGATATCAAGTTCAACCACCACGATACCCCTTGGACCACCTCCCCCGCCTCCTACCGGCCGCCGCCGCTACCTCATCTTGCGTTCTCTGCTACTTTCGGTTAGGCTTGCCCGCATTCTGGCCAATATGTACATTGCACTTTGAGTAGTAATAATGGGACTTTGTTCAAGTGAGTAAATATGTCTATATCGCCCACAAATAAGCTCGCAACCATGGTCTTTAACTGTTGTCGACAATAGCTCGACCCTCTCGCACGACTTCTACCAGGCCATGATCGGCAGGCCGGACATGACTCTTTTCGGCTGGAAGCAGCTCATTGATTGGAGCATCGAACACGCCTTCATGTCCCCCTCCGAGCAGCACGATGTGCGGCAGGTGTGGAAGGCTCGGTGGAAGAGGTTCCTGGATGAGGTTATGGAGGAATTCGGGCCATATGACATCGACGGGATAAAGAGATCTGGCCGTCCACAATTTAAGAAACCATGAATGGGCCATCCAGCAGAATGCGAGAGAAAGGATGAAGTCGAAGAGGGCAAAATTATCGAGACAATAGTATTATGGCTTTCTCCACATCAGGCGAGAGACTCATTTGTGCGGTGCTGTTTATGGTACATTTCCTCTTGCTCTCGCGTGATGAAGACATTTTTCGTGTCATCATTCCTCTCCCATTCCTCTCCCCACCTATGGCACACGACAGGCTGAGGTGCAGGCAAATCAGCGTCGTTCGTTGGCAAACGCAAAAGCCAGCCGGCGGCGCGTCTCGTCCTCGGCGCCGGTTACCGTCGGGACCCAGACGCGGAACTCGAGGCCGGCGATGCGCACGCGCAGGCCGGGGGCCACCTGCTCTCACGACTCGTCTCGAGAGACGTCTACGTCCGCTACGTCTTCTATAGATGTGGGCTATGAAGTACCGATCGACGGTATACCAAAATCAGAAATTTGCAAGGGAAGTGATCCCAATAAGGCACAAACGTTTTGGGACCATGGCAAGGACTCTTGCCCCATTCTCAGGTGTGTTTTACGAGCTCCCAGCAATGAGGAGAACGAAGAGGATATAAGGATTGTTTCTAAGTCCGAACTTATCAAATATTATAAGAAGGAAGAGGAGGAGTACCGAGAGAAAATCATAGATCTCTTGACCGAAGCAGGGATGCCTATCCCGAGGAAGGCCTCAGGAGAGCTGCTATAGTGGGATTAAACGGGTGTGAGGCGGATCTGTTTACACGAAAAGGATGATGTTCAACATATCAGTCAAGGTGTGGTAAATAATCGAAATTGGCATAGTTATAGAATTTTGAGCTTCTCGATGCATTTCGAAGTGGGAGACTATGAGAATGATGCAGCACAGGATCATAAGTAAAACTTGCCAAAGAGTGCTTCCCCGCCGTGTAAGATCGCTTCTGTCTTAAGCAACTGGGACTGCGGTCTTCAAGGCATTTTCTAAGAGTTCCAGCGCATCCTCCACCAACAATGCGTCCTGTGTTTTCTGCCCAGGCATGAACATCAAGCACTCTATCTTTGATGTCTAAGTAGTTAAACATCATACTGCTATTCTCTACTGTACCACCTTTGTCTTACATATTGGGGACCCAGGGGTATTCCGGGTGATGTCCTCTGATATCTTCCAGGAAACTGTTTGTATTGGGTGTCAATTAGGCCGGGGTTGAGTGTCTGAGAGCTCCGAGCACGAGTTGAAAAAAGCAGATCTCGGTATTCCCTCCTTGTGATATGTTGTGAGGGACTCGATAGCGCCGGGTGTGAGCTTACACTCAGCCATCCTGAGAACCATGTGCACGTGGACAATATAACCCTCTACGTGAATTGGCTCGTAGTTAAACAGAGCCTCGACGAGAAGATTTGAGTCTTTCATCAGTTCAAGCTGCGGAGCTAGACCCGAGTGCCGGACACGTATTTGTCAGAAATAATTGGTTTGTTCGTATGAAGGACGGTGTGGGCTGTGGTGTTCCCTGGCCGTCGACGTCCCCAAGCCAGCCTTTGTCGCCAATCACGTCGAGGAAATGGTCCCTTTGCTCCGCAACCTTTGGAACTCCAAGAGGGTTGAGATCATATCAGACATCATCGACTGCTCAGCCAGGCATTGACCAACTCACAGGCAGAGTGTTTCCAATTTAAAGCTTCGGAATTCAGTGAGCAGGAAATTGCTAACTTTATATACTACTCGATAACCGAGCCATCAATGGGATTGGATGACTGCATTGACCCGACCGTGTTGTCGCTTGCAGACTTAAACCTTTTGTCCTCTTATTTTGTTTTATTTTGTGAACGGAAGTACTGTACTCTAATATATTGTGTGGATAGCTTCTTCGAAGCTCACAAGGGCCATTCTTTTAGTATATTAGTTAGCAAATTCTGTGTTTAAACGGCGGAGGCGCTTCGCGGGAGCGAGCGAGCGGAGCGAGCAAGCGAGGGCGAAGTGCCTCCGCCGTGGATGGGCCCTTCGGGCCGCAGGGGGGTCTGCTTAGTCAGCCTAATGCCGCAAGCAAGCGAGGGCAAAGTGCTTCCGCCATAGATGGCCACAGGGAGGTTTGTTTAGTCAGCCTAGTGCGGGGATTTGGAGAAGATCCAGACCAATGAAAATAACGTATATGCAAAGATCTGAGTTGCAAACAAAACGCCGGGATTTTGGAGTTCGACAGGGGCAAAGCAACCATTAATTAAAACTAATTTGTTAATTTCCTCACAATCAAGGAGTCGTGACGCTGAGTGACCATGTTCATTAAATGCAGAAAAGTCCAAGGATCATTTTCATATACGCAGCATGGCGAGACAGAGAATTAATATTTTTTGGCGGGAGATGCATATTGTGTGGATAGCTTCTTCGAAGCTCACAAGAGCCATTCTTTTAGATATATTGTGTGGATAGCTTCTTCGAAGCTCACAAGAGCCATTCTTTTAGATATAGTATCCTTGTTGGATTGGAGTAACTCTTCCACCTTATACTCCTGGCTCATAGACGGCGACATGCTACCCGGAAGATGATGTCCTAGTTGCGGCATACAACATGAAGGAGTACTTGAGACAGTGTTCAGCTTCCGTCACCACCTCGCAGCAGAGTCACTTTGAGTCTGTGAAAGCGAACGCAGCCTTGACTTGCACTGCAGCGAGCATGGTTGAGGACTTCCGTGTAGGTGCCACACGCAAATATGTCTAGTACGTCAACTTCTAACTTCAGAATTGCAGGAAAAGTTTGGGATTATTCTTTCTCACCCATCAAGTATCGAGGAGCGGAGAAATTCGGATAACCCCACTGAGGACAAACTTACTGCAATTTCAAAGATTCTTGATTTCGACGAGTCGTTGGAAGAAGCAGCGAAGTTTGTCAACGAGGCCTCATGCGAGGTCAAGCACTACCTGAACATCGTGAAGGTACGCCGTCCCCATCTTATCGTCTTTTCGAAATTCTGCTAATCAAAAATATCAGAACGATGTCTATCATCTGGGAGGGCCGAAGGATGACGGCAAGATGGAATGAGGTGGATTGTGTCAGGCTCTCGTCTTTAAGCAGCAAGACAAGAAACAGATAGCTACTCAAATACACACCAGCTTCGTATCTTGGCAGTAACAACCGGAATATGTAGGGTACCTATGCTAAAGAACGTAATGACAAGCTAGGTTGGTTACGCACCCCAAAAGTTGTTCACGCAGGCTGTTGGACCCGCGACTAACAACTCAAATAAACAAGACTCCGGAACGTGTAACCAAGCCTTGGTGACACGAGGTCAAAAACTATTTACCGCGCGAGCTATAGGAGACACATTGAAACAATTAACCCTTGTGATTAGCGGTCCGTGGCGGACCGCCAACTCGCCGACCTAAATTCAAGAAAAACTAAGGAAGGACGCACGTCACCAGTAGCACGACTCACCAACCACAAATTCAACGCCGCGTACCAGCACGCCTCTTTCCAGCAGCCTTTTCAGACACGCCTTCTTTGCCAGCCCTATTTCTCTTCCTACCACGCATCTTAGGTTCCTCGTCTGAGTGTTCTGCTTCATCCGGACCAGCAACCCCATCCACACCACCTGATCGCCCCTGCTCCATATCTGTTGTATTTCCCGGCTGAGATGACGGAGGCGCATCGTAGAATTGATCCGGTGAACCCTTCTGACCGGAGTGATCATCTGCGATACTTGACTGCAGTGCAGCGTCAGGATCAACAGCGTCGCCAGATGCCGGGTCCCGAACCCCATCGCCCGCTGCTTGGCCTCCGGATGATGTGGCCGCACCAACCTCAAGCAGGGCATCCATCCGAGCCTTCTGCAGTTTCTGTGCACTGGAACCAAACGTCCTACCCGAGCCGCTCCTAGCTGCCGACGGCGACAAGCTATCAGATGGAGATCCAGCCTCAGCGTTTCCAGAGATACCAACATCTAAATTCTTAACCTCTTTCTTGGGTGTTGTCCTCGCCTTTAAACCAGCGAACTGACTGCTGACAGTCCCAGACCCGGCGCCCCCTTCGTAAATATTAAATAATTGTTCGGGTACAATGACCGGAATATACACACCCAATGGTACATCACGGAGGAGTGATGTCTTCAGGAGACCAATCATCTTCCCAACAAAGTGGAACGTGCGGCCTTCCACTTGAAAATGGCCACCGTTACTAATTGTCCTCGACCACCGCGTCTCGCGCAAGAACTTAGCCACTCGAGGCCAGTAAAGAAGGACATGGAACGGATAATCGCCACTTGGTGGTATTTTCGACATGTAGCCCTGCACCTCCTTCATGTTGAAACGAGTGGTCATCCTTAAGAAACCCATAGTGTCTTTCCTCTCCGTGTAATCCAACCATCGCGGTAACTCGGGCTCATCTTTCCATCGGTACTTGTTGGGATCACAGACGCCAAAACCATAGACGGTAACAGGAGCGGTAGGAAATTCGACACTCTTGTCGAAAGTATTGCCAGCCCTAGAGTCAACATGTCAGTGAACGACCTGTGCATAGAAGACAAGGCGAGATAACAAACATTTGAATACCCTTGTCCACAGGGAAGAAGAATTGTGCGACTGCGGTGGACCAACGCATCTGTCCTGCAGAAATGCGGAAGGAGTCGTCCGAAACCCGGCGCTTCCAGACAACCCAGTTCGGGTGGAAACAACCTTCAAAAATCCACGTATAGGGCCATGTCGACTCGTCGGTAGCATCGGGGGCAAACGCCGGGGCTATCACGTCAATGTCCCAGCTCGATCCATTGTTGAGCAGAATATCACGCTCTTCACCGGGTGGGTTGTGAGGTCTCAGTGGGAACGGCAACCGGAAAAGGGTCCTCTGAGAAAACAGCGACTTATCCGGTTTATTCGGCTCATAGGTATTGTCGACACGACCAACACGTGTCGGCAGAACCACGCGAAGGCCGTAGTTCTTCTTGCCACCGACTTCAATCTTATCTGAAGACGATAACACCGGAATACCGGAAACGACAGGTTCTTTGACACGGATCGTACCTTCCTTGTCAGTATAGCTAGTGTTATCATCTCCCTCGGCCTCCGCAGCAGCCCACGGATCCTCATAAACAAACGTGCCAGTGCTGACGATGGAAGTAGCATCGTCATTGTCGTCAAAGAGATTATGGTCAGAGGTGGCAGACATGATAGAAAGCAGCGCAAGAGAGCTCTGCGATTTGAAATGCTTGAATAGACGTGCGTGGTGACGAAGACAATCTCCAATTTCAGCAACAAAGATGGTAGAACTTGGGATTATATGTAAACGCCACCTCTGCAGCAAGGATGGAATTCTCCACCCCAGTGTCTGGCTAGAAGCAGTCATGATTTTAAATCCCGAGCACCCCCCTCTTTCCAGAAAGGGGTTTGTGCGCTGTGCCGCGGAGACATGATCATACCGATCTTCTCATTTGACGGGGTTTCTTGCAAACACACGGACAAACCATGACAGTTGCATCGTGCGCTGTGCCGCAGCAACCACATGACACCACTCCGGCCTCGCGACGAAACAAGATCCGAACCAATAGCACTCACATAAACCATGACAAGTCCAACCCCATAAGAACGTCGAACCCAATAAACCCTGCCATAAATCATGCGTCCTGCTCTGTGCGGCGGCGCCTGCAATTAAAACACAACTCAGGCCAACGTCTGGAACTTTAAGAATTCCCTCTGGGAATCAGACCAATTAATCATAATATCTATCCACGGCAGTAGAAATCAGGTTTGGGGTGAGCTCGGTAATAGGTGAAAGAGCTCCAAGACTAAGCTCTGGGAATAAGCAGATTGCTCTGTCCGTCCCTAGATAGAACTGAACGTAGAGACATAATATGTTAGCATACTGACGATCAAAGAGTCTTCCAACTCATATCCTGTAGACCGGTTCCACGTCATCTCAGTAACAATGGGATCAGATCCGGATTCAGACTTTGATCCCTCCAGACATGAGACCCGTGGGCGCCCCCGCGGCTCCAGAAATAAACCACGGCGGCATGCGGACGAGACAATCCCTGGGCCCGAGTCTCTTGAACGCAGGACGAGAGGTCGGCCACGCGGGTCCAAAAACAAGCGACAACGAGATATACACGACACTGGGCCGCCAATGCGTATACCACCGTCAAGGAGACCAGATGCAACAGACGCGGAACGGCTCAACGTTGTTGAGACATTAAGACGGACGATGTCGACCAATTTCGTGCAGAAGCAAATGGACTCTACCAATTTCGGGTGCTTTTCCCCAGTCCCAAGAGATGTACAAATCGAAGCGACAACACGTTGCTACGACGCCAACAGAGAGATTATCACAGAATACGGGCAGGCGGATATAATACATACCTACTGCTACTGGTGCCAACTGATGTGCCGTAAAAGAGAGTTCTACGACAGGCCTTGGGGGTGGAAAGCCTACTACGAAAACCTCAACCAACACAGCCAGCAACAGATACAGGTTCTCGTAGACTGCGATCAGTGCTTCCCGACAGAATCCCAGACAGACGGCTCCTCTCTATCCGTCCCCACCTGTAGAACCTGCCATGCCGCGATGTCTTCCGGAAAGAACAGACAACCAGGAGACGCAAGACTCGCGAGATGCGCAGGCTTCTTTCAGCCGCACCTCCGATGCATGCATAAATATCCTCAGGAACTACGCGATTTAACACCGATCGAAGAGAGGGCTATTAGTGTCAACACGCCGTTTGGATACATAACAAAATTACGCATGGATTTAAAGTGGGTTGGTACTAAATACAGGAAGCACGTAAGAGGGCATATATGTGTTTTCCCGAACAACACGCACGACTTGACCACTACCGTGTTGCCTCGTACTCTTCAGTCCACACTCGAGAACTTCCTCATCACCTGGAGCGGCAAAGATGAACCAACAGACAAGGATCTAAACACCTACGCGACGGTCCGACCACCGGTAATAGAACGGGCCCTGCTCTGGCTGAAAGCAAACAACCCCATCTACCTCGATGTGACCATTGACACGGAAAGACTCTCCAGATGGACGCCAACACGCGTCATATCTGCAATTCGAGCCTGCACACGTCACGAGGAGCCCACGGTAGATGAGAGGATCAACACTGCTCACTACACAACGGCCGCAGACCGCGGCGGAATGAACGACACTACAGACATTATGCCACAAGATTTGGGGATAGGGACGACTGGAGCAGCGGAAAGCTTTGACGGCACAGACCCGTCAAGCGCGAGGGCAGGCACAGCGCCTGACGAGGATGAGACAATCTATGAGCGTGATTCTTCTGGGGTCTTCGACACGGATGGCTCACTAAGAAGTACGGATGTGGATCAGCTTCAATTCGCAGTACACGCCTTAGGGACTGCTATCGAAGGTTCGGAGACGACCAACAATCAGACATCACAGAATGTTGGTACGACAAACCGTACTCGCACAAGAGTAGAACTTAGAACCACCCATACATCAACGCCATATATACACGTCCGCCACGGTAATGAATTTGCAGACATGAACGACCTTCAATTCTGGCCGAAGACATTCCCAACCCTATTCCCCTACGGGGTGGGCGGGGCAAGAATCACGAAATTGCCTGAAAGTAAGACCCGAGACGACGAGAATTCCGCTGAAGATTCATACTCCCAGCACGGCTTCAGCCTACGCTACTGGACAAGACTCTGTTTGCTCCGGCACGGCAGCCGGTTCTCTCGCCACCCAGTATTTCCCTTTCTCGTCTTCAACATACTCGTCAAATCGAACAACCGACGAGTAAGCATGCAACAAATGAGCAAGTCCTCATTTCAACACTTCAAGAACCTGTGGCAGATCCTCACACCTGAAAGACTACAGAACGCAGCTAAAGAGATGGAGCACACCTACAAAACTCAAGACGAGGACATCCAGGAACTCATGCGGCGACTATCCTCATATGGTTACTCGTTCCCTCTGTCCCCGGAAGCGCGACTGCAGATGCGGCAGAAAATACAAAGCTCGGTCATACACTTTGGACTTCCCGTCCTATGGTTCACGATCAATCCGAACGACCTTACAAGCCCGATTAAAACGTGGTTGAGTATTAGTCAAACTGCCCTTCCGGAGGAGTTGAGCGACCTATCACAAAGGCTGGAAGACCACTTCCACAGGTTAAGGTTCAGCACCGAGGACCCCGTCAGCTCGGTACGTTTCTTTCACGAGGAACTGGAGGTGTTCTTTTCCCAGTTGGTCCAAGTCGGCCGAGACTCGTGCCTAGGTAAGGTAAGTCACTATATAGGCTCGGTGGAAACAAACAAGAGAGGTATGCTGCACCTGCATGGCATGATCTGGTTGAACGGAAACCTGCAGGTTCCACAAATAGCCAAATTGTTCTCCGGAGAACAAACTGATCCAGTGACCGAGGAAACCAAAGACGCCTTGAAGCGAAGTCTTGAGACGTGGGCTGATAGTATATTCTGTCAGACACTGGACGAAGAAGACGCGATACAGATGGCGATAGAAAAGGATGACGTGTATACCCCTCTAGAGGAACTAACGAGTGAGGATCCAGATGTCGCATGGAGTGGGCTTGTAAGAGATTCCAACCGCGTTGCACATAATTCACAACTACATCGTCACACAGAGACTTGTTATAAATACAAGACAAAGCACTGCCGCTTCGGTGCTCCGTGGGCTGAAGTCGACCACACCAACATCGCGGATGACTGCATCCTTCGGCTCAAACGCAACCACGACCGTATCGTTACATATAACAGAGCCATCGCTTCAGCATTCCGACACAACCACGAGATAGCCTACATGTATACCAAGGCGAGGAGCCTCGCGTCAATGTACTACATGACCAACTATGCTACCAAGTTCGACCTACCAATGTGGAAACGAGTCTCCTACGCCGCACAAATACGGCAGCTTCAAATTGCCGAGCACGAACAAAGGGACCAAGATACAGCCCAAGATGATGAAGGATTCTCCGAAAGAGCAAGGCAGTTCCTTATGCGTATAGCAAACCGCATGAGCACAGAGCAAGAACTATCATCTCCCGAGGTGGTATCTTACCTGCTCGGATTCGAGACGTTCAAGTCACCAATTCCAAGTACAAGACAGTCCTGGCCAAAGATTTCGATGCGACAATTGTATTTCTCCGTTGTGAAAAACTGGGAACATGCCCGTGGTATCGTCTTGACGCACACTCCGTCCCTGAACTTAGATGAGGGTATTGCAATCACACAGGGAGGGATTCAAATAAACCACCTACTTGCATACCCACACCGCGGACCGGTCTATCAATCTTTATGTCTATACGACTATATGGCGTTAGTTTCGCTTCGGCGCCTAAGGCACAACACGCCCTTATCATCACCAAACTTTGTTCCATTGTCAAGTAGCACTGAACTATCTACCGAATGGATACAGGAGACACGAACTACCAGCAGGGCTATCCCGAACTTGACTGGATCTATCGAAACCCATTTTGAAGGTGACGATACACCTCTCCCGGCCTGTGCGGCAATCCAACACCTTGGCCTCTTCATCCCCTGGGATGAGTTCCAAAACAGTAATGAAGACGATCTCAACAAAATTTGGTCAACGCGTAAGGAAACTCTGGATGAGAGGATTCTTTTTCACGTCGAGAACTGTAACCTGCTTCGACGATCCGCCGAGGATGGACGAGTAGATGCAGCAGCGTGGGCTGACAAATGTGCCACTGCCGAGCGCGTTGCAAACAATGCCGAGGATTCAGACAACGAAGACGGAGAGGGAGAGACATCAGCTTCAGAAACTGAACAACTAGCAGTGTTGCGAGACATACTGCACACTGAAACCCATGCTGGACAGGGTCTTAATTCCCTTCACACCTTGTACTACCAACTCAGCGACATTGTGAACGGCGACGAGCAAAATCTGAGATGGGAGACCAACGCCGATCCCTCAAACTGCAAAGTGACATCGACAGAAGTAAATGGTCTTTTGAAAACTCAATTTATTGCCAACCACAACAAACTCGAATCCCGCTTCGGCAAAGGAAGTGCAGACATAGAGATGGAGCTAGACGGAATCCCAAATCCCGACATGGTTTATAATGTGACAGGTACAACCTAAACAGAAAGGTCGATTCAACGAAGGCCATCTAACAATGAGTAGGGAATTCTACCCGAAAGACACAACCATCGATGCGGGTTCGACACTTAGAACAGATCTCATGGACCTCTGCCGCGGAACAGCTTACCGCCTCTGAACACCTTAACCACAGACAATCGTTGGTACTACAGGGAGTTGCACGGCACCTACAGACAATAGACCAGCACAACAGACAGTCCAACGAAAGTAACCAACTTCTCCTACATGTTGGCGGGAGTGGAGGTGTTGGTAAAAGCTGGCTTGTCCAGGCTATTGACAAATTGTTCATGATGATGGACGACCACCATTCGCTCTGCATAACTGCTAGTACGGGCTCTGCAGCAGCAAACATCAACGGAAGGACCATCCACTCAGCCGTGGGTTTCAGCCGCAAAAAGAAATGTTCCACGGACGTAGAGAACCTTCTCCAAAGAAGGTGGAAGGGGACCAAAATGCTAGTTCTTGATGAACTAAGCATGGTTTCCGGCCAGTTATTCTATAACATCAGCCAAAGGTTGAATCATCTCAGAGGTCACCACGAGGCTGAAGATGTATACTTCGGACGTGTCCCGGTGGTTATGGTCCTGGGCGATTTTGCGCAATTCCCACCCGTAAGCGCAACTTCCGTGATCTTTCCTGCTAAAACAAGTGCCCCGAAAACCTCTTCCCGGGTTGGAGATGACGACGAGACGATCAGCACGGAACCCCAGAATATCACAGCAGCAATGGCGCAGCTAGCAGGATACAAACTATTCGAGAAGTTCACGCATGTGGTCATACTCAACGAACAAATGAGAGCCACAGACCCAGAACTTCGAGAAATGTTACAGCAACTGCGGGATGGAAATCCTAGCGAGGAGTACCTACACAGACTGAACAACAAGGTTGTCGGTTTAGAAACACCAATTGACTGGGAGGAGGTGCGAGCAATCACCCCAACCAACGCGACAAGGTGGCGCCTGAACATGGACGCAGTCATCGGGTTTGCCAGGGCTCGAGGGCAAGTTGTTCGGATATTCATATCAGATCACACCTGGACCGACCCAAACCCGATGCAAAAGCCGGCAACAATAGCCTTTGGTGATAATAGCTGGACGAATGTCCCTGGAATCTTTTTCTATACAGACAACATGCCAGTCCTGACCAACAAAAACCAATACCCCGGGCTGAAGCTTATGAACGGGACAGAATTCACAGCCAGAGGTGTCATTCCCGGAGACCGCCGCAAAACGGGGCTTCGTCTAACAGACGACACAATCATCCACTTCGGATGCCCAGAAGGTATCCTGCTCGAGCCTCACGAAGCGGAAAACATCGACATTGCAGGACTACCGAAGGGTCGAATACTGCTGGCTCCGGACAAGATCACACTCGAGCCATCAAGAAACCGCTTCAAATTCCTAACCGGAAAATGTGACCGGCGTGGCCTCCCCTGCACACCAGCATTCGCCTTGACCGACTATAAGGCACAAGGGCGAACCTTTCGGGAAATCATTGTCGACCTGACGTCACGTAGAGGTGCCGGCGGGAGAATCGATCCTGTCAGTGCATACGTCTCCTTGTCAAGGTGCAAGACGCTTGCTGGTATCCAACTCCTCAGCTCGGTGACATCAGAAAATTGGAGTACAGTTGGTATGCCTCAGAAGTTGCGGAAAGTGCTAGATAAGTTGGAAGGGTTGTCACGTTTGACATTGAACAGATGGCCTTAAGAGAGAGGATGTTCGAACCAACAACCTTCTTAAGTCCAACGTGAAACCTCGCACCTACACAAGCTAGACAACCGCTCTCATCCGTGCGCACCCAGACCACAGATCTAAATAGCGGTCCGCAACGGACCGCTCCTTGACCAACTGCCCAAAACCAGTAGCTCCGGAATGTTGCGTGGAAGTCTCAGACGAGGACATCGCCTCCTAAAACATACACCTAGAACTCCAGCCATATAATGCAAACCCAACGGTTTGGATAGCAATAATAGACCAACATCTAATAATCCTTAAAACATATAACCGGACGTAAAACCACTGACAACTCCTGAGAAAGAAATACAAACATATCTGTTCGGATTCTTACGACGAGGCCCGAGTACCATTAACAGCTACAGATAAGTGCGGGGCTGCTACATCATCGAACCACTCAAACCATTTTTGCAAGCCATCTAAACCCAGTGCAAGATGGTGCAAAGCGTCATAGGGGTTCGGCATAGACAGCTCTTGTCTGACCTCTTCCATGAATGTGAATACCGACAACCAGAAAGGTGACGAAGAAGAGAAGATGGGCGATTAATTAAACCTGCTCCTGTAGCATATACAGTACAAGAAAGATTCAGATAAATCAGACTGGCGCACACTAGCATACGGTACAGTACATAAAGTTGCTAAATATATCCTGTCGAGAGGTCAGGGGAAGATGCTGTGCAAAGATTGCTTGAGGGCAGATCAGGATCTGAACATTCCGTGCTATGTTGCGATTGATACCTAACTACATTGTGATTCCAGTGCGTCTAGCCACCCATCTTATAACCTGACCTGCCCATCCCTCATGGATCTCGATGCACGCTGGCCTGAGCGAGGCTCAGCCCTGACTTGGGCGCCATATGGGCCTGAGCGGTGCTGCGGTGCCTTTCGCCGATACTACGGTGCCCTTCACCGGGCCTCCGACGGGCCCGAAGTGCTGCCTTCCAACATATCCTGATATTACTTCACAGAAGGCCTCTACTTCTGCTACCAACTACAATTTTCAGACTATAGTACAGTACAACAATATTTTATATAAGCACCACACTTCTTTTAAAACTAAATGGTATTTTTCTATAGTACTTCTTATATATATCGCACTGTGTCAAGGCTTCCAATACCATGTGAGCCTTTTGAATCTGGTTAGACTCCTTAATATTCGTACTTAGACCAAGCCTCCCGTAAATAACATAATAAATCTTAACGAAAGACAATGCATTATGGTATTCATCGGGATTTAATAATTTGCACGTCGTACCTTTCTGCTATGCTCTGTACTTGTGTCATCAAAGAGGTTATCACAAAGTACGATCATAGAACATGCCAGGAAAGCGTTTAAATCCAACGGAAGCATAAATACACATCACCATCATCCTTTCACAGAGCTCTAAGAAGATTCTGACACTTCTCTTCTCGTGTCTACCCCCAGAATGTCTACAACCATGGCAACGACCTTTTACTGCCCATTCCAAGTACTCACACCTAGTTATAACTTCTCTCATTCTCAGTACTCACGTTAGTCAGTGAGCATTCCAGAGAGAACGTCAAGGATCACGTCTGTCGGGACCATCGTCAACCGTGGTTCTGCCCAGTATGCAGGGAAGAGTTCGTCTTGGCCAAGAACCGAGATGCGCATATTCGACTCCGCACTTGCCATGCAAATGAAAGGAGGAAATTGCAAGATACAGCACGCGACGCTCTCGCTCCCCTTCAAGACATATCTTCTCCGACCTCTGGTGCAGAACACACAAGCCATCCTGGGTCAGATTGCATTCCCATTCAGGACTGGCTTTCTGAGATCACGACACCTCCTCTTCTGCCACACCCACCTGACCATGGCAAGAACAGCTATGATTTGTGGGCACTCTGTCAGGAACATCAAGAGAACTTACCCAATTTGATTCTAAACGAAGCATTTTTAAAAATTATTTAAAATTTAAGCGTACGTTTTATTAATCCCGCGCAGCTTAGGGCTAAAGCGTACTTTTAATCTAACTAAAATTCTAATATCTTAATTCTAATTTGGCCCTAGCATTAGCCCTAGCGCAATACCTTACATGAAGATAAAGACAGTAGAATTGATTAAATAGGTCTTTGAAGAATGAATCTTAACCTCTCTTCTAATGTGCACTCCTGTATCGGTCGCTCAGATTCCGCTATGATCAGTGATGTTATTGGATTGGATTGGAGCTGGATCCGAGCCTCGATCCAATCCAGTCCAGACGTGGGGACAGGCAGCCTCCAGGATATCCAGAACCGATCCAGTTCATATTTTACCCTTTTGGGACAATCAATGAGCCGCTGAATAAGCAGACTTGGAGTAGAACTGTTCTTGTCCTTGGGTTATGACACCACCTAACTACGGAGCTCATGTTCTCTAGCAACTTGCGTCTCCAGTATGTTCTTCTCGCTTCCATCATCTTCGCCGCCTTCCTCTCCCTCACCCAACCCATCCGCCCCAACTGTACTCCCTGCCTCACCCTCCATCAAACCGATGGCAGAGTCATCAAATGCCTTCTGCTCCGGGCGACCATACCAAGCTCGTAAGCACTCGCTGGCTTCAATGACGTCCATCCGGAGCCGTGAGCGATGATTTGTAAGGAGGAGCTTGGCGCTGCTAAAAAGGCGCTCACACTCATCTGACATGGGAGGCAGGGCTAAAACGTCCAGCGCCATACGAGCGAGGTCCGTCTGCGAGTGGTAACGCTCATTCCAGTACTGGACGGGGTCGAATTCCTCGTCATCATTAAGGCCGATAACGTCAGCGGTGATAAACTCATTGTAGTAATCCGTTGAGGGCAGTTCGGGGCTTGAATTAGGGTCGAGGTGGTGTAGTTTGAGACGCTTGTGGTTTCTCACTGAAGTAAACGATTCTCTTTCGGTTCTGTGGCCTTAAAGACGTGGGTAGGAACTGGCGCGCCGTGGGCGAACTTGCCTTTGTATTCGTCAACCCAGAGCTCCTTAACTGCTCCAACAGCAGCTTGGATCCAGGCACGCTTATCATCACTGCCATTCCAAACCTGATAGTACCATTGGTTCTTAAGTCTTGGATTCAACGATATGGCGGCGTAGTAAGCGGGCGATTCATCGGCCTTGTTGTAGTACTTCTCGCATTTCTGCCAGGCAACTTCTGCAGCCGCAGCAAGCCAGTTATAGTCGTCGAATTCGTTCTGCTTATCCTGTCTATTCGGGCCACACTTCCGCATTGCGTCTTCGGCGAGCTGTTCAAACTTTCGCTGAGCAAGGTGGATTTCATCTATAAGCCAGTCTAGCGATTGAAAATGATCTGCAAGAGTCCACTGTCTGCCTTCGTTCATTACTGTGGCCTCGTAGAATGTCTCGAGTTGGTCATGGAGGTGTCCGAGTTCGTCCCATTGCCGTGGGCTGAGGCGTTGGTCCAGGACGTCTCTGTCGCTTCGTGGAGGCTCATATTGATCGCAGAAGAGCTGGATACGTTCTTTGACATTAAGAGCGCGTCCAATCGATAAGAAATAAGAATTCCAGCGTGTTGACTGACTTTGAACAAGCTGCAACAAACTCCAACGTCAGTACTGAAACCGGAAGTGTAGGACGCCGCGACTACCTTGCGACGCGCACCAGGGGGCTTACCTCCAATCCGTCAAATGCAGCCAGATCGCCGCCAATTTGTATTGATCTGAAGAATTGGCGCCGTTGAGGGCTAGCTCTAATGTATCGTACGATATTATGGAGCCTCCCAATTGCACCGCGCTTCTTCCACAGCTCACGAATCCGTGTGTAGTCCCCTTCTCGATACGCAGAGTCCAGATCCTTGCAGGTCTTCGCAGCATCCTTTCCCATAATAAACGCCTGGGCGCAGAGATTGACGATATGGCCAAAACACCGAAGGCGTCGTCGTACGCGATGTTTCCTGCTCATGTGCGGGTAAAGAGCCTGCAGGACCAGGTCGATGCAGGCATCACTCGAACTTGCATTGTCTGCCATGAAATAACCGATCCGGCCACTGATCCCGTAGTCATCAAATATATGTAGGAGGACATCTGCCATATTCTCACCTGAATGTTCGCCAACCAGTTCGCGAAGAGCCAGAACAACCGTTCTTCTCTTGCCGCTTCTGTTGATAAAGTGCGCGACACACCCAAGGATAGCCTGATAGTTCGGTGACGTCCATAAATCGAACGATATCGATATATTGCTGTGGGCCGCTTGCATTTCTTGACGCAGGTTGTCCTTTCGTGCCTCAAAGGCCTCTATTATCCATCTGCGAATCACTAGTCTCGCCTTTGGAAGGAGTGTTGTCAGGCCAGGGAAAACATAGAAGAGGAGTTCGCGAAAGTATAGGTTCTCGATTTGAAAGAAGGCGATGTGACAATAGACGATCCATCGAATCAGAAGTTCCTTGAACTCGTCAAATCGGCGTTTGAATACAACGGTGGATATGTTGTTGAAGTCGACAATTGATGGCTGCGATGGGTGGCGCTTTGGATGTCTGTGCTCACCAGTCTCCCTATCGATTTGGTGTTTCGATTCCAGGTGGTCTAAGGCAGTACAATTGCCCTTGCCGGAAATAGGAAGTCCCTGTTGGCGCTGCTGCTGTTCGCACAGATAACAGTACCAGAACCTCTTCGTCGGGTCCTGCTTGAGTTGTATGTCTTCACCATACTGCCAGACGACTGATGTCCTTTTCTTGGTGTGCTTTTGGGACTTTGCCACAACAGAGAAGCGTACATATTGCTTCCCATTCAGCTTGAATTCGTCGGGTTCGATCAGGGCTCCGTCGGGGTCGTTTGGGCGAGGACTAATATATGTTGGAGCAAGAATAACTCTGTCAGAATCAGGACGGCGACCGCTGGCAGCACCGAAATAGCTGGAGATAGTGGCCATGGTGTAGCTGGTGAGTGGACTGTTCAGACACGTCTGCCACAGTAGAAGGACTGCTGAAGTCGCGAGCGACGCGTTTGCCTCCATGCTTTTAATAGCGTAGCAATCTGCACGCGTTGGATGTTAACCCAATAGCGGAACGATAGTTCGCGCGTCGTGTCGTGGTCTGCGACGGCAAGCTGCGACGGGAGACTCCTCATGACCACTCAATTAGGCTTAGCTCTTGCCTTATCAGGTTAGACCATTGGAGCTCCAGGAGCTGGTTGCCAATCAATCCAATCCAGTCCAAATCTTCGAGAAACCCAAATCCAGTCCAGCCATTTTCCGACAAATCCAGTCCAATCCAAATTGCCTCCAATCCAATAACATCACTGGCTATGATGGACTTGGATTCCCTTTCTCCTTGGTTGGTCGGTGTAGTTAAAGCCCCCATCTCTTGTCTCGCCTTCCCAAAGTCTCTCAATAATGGTCGACTGCCCAAAGAGTACAATATCATGCAAAAAGAACGCTTGTTTCGAAATATCGGTTGCCATCCGCACATATTACGCAACCAAATTCTGGCTGATATTGATCACGCCACATATAAAAAGTTACAATCCGTGCTTGCAGGCAGCTTGAGCAGTCCAGACCCGCCAACAACTCTCCCCATTAGTATTAAACTCCGTTGCCAGGGCGGGCAACAACGCGCTAAAGCAGCGGAGCGAGTATTAGGGCCCGATTTTCAATGGACAGTACGATTGTATTGTTGCCAAGTGGAAGAAGGTTATAGCAACTCTCATAACATTTGTTAATAACATAACCGCTGACTTGATCTAATCACAGAACACAGCCGATTTCATTCGACTTTCCGGAATGTTGCGAATTCTTATTCATTTGAAGCGCCATATACAGGCGGTGAGGTTTATCGTCAGATCCAGCTGAACCCAGACGCGGCAGAAAACAGATCGAAAGGGATGGCTGAGCCATATCAGCAAGAAGAGTTCAACAACATTGCTGCCGAATTAAATCGGCCCACTACAGAGTTTGACAAATCGAAGACTCTGGGGGAGCACGCGTGCTGATTGATGCACGGCGGATGACGCGAGAACGGGAAATGCAAGACGCGGGTGGTGTTGAGCAGCCTGAAGTTGGATTCCCATGGCGACTGGGTTGGACAAACAGGGGTCCCGGAAACACTGCGTTGTAATTGGTGGACAGTTCTCACCCTCTCGGGTCGTTTTCAGATGACAGCATTGCGAGCAAAGAGGCTTGGGGAACAAATGGTCTGCATGACAGAAATGAAGCCGTGACTCGAACGTTCTTGTCAATTACTCTACGTGTAGTGTAGCACGTAGGCTCCGGGACACAACCGGAAGGTGCATCCCGCAACATGGTCGCTTTCCTCGACCGTGGGTTAAAACTCAAACTAGTTTGTACGTTCTATCTACAAAGGTAAGGAAATGAATAGTAAGATGTTGGAAGGCAGCACTTCGGGCCCGTCGGAGGCCCGGTGAAGGGCACCGTAGTATCGGCGAAAGGCACCGCAGCACCGCTCAGGCCCATATGGCGCCCAAGTCAGGGCTGAGCCTCGCTCAGGCCAGCGTGCATCGAGATCCATGAGGGATGGGCAGGTCAGGTTATAAGATGGGTGGCTAGACGCACTGGAATCACAATGTAGTTAGGTATCAATCGTAACATAGCACGGAATGTTCAGATCCTGATCTGCCCTCAAGCAATCTTTGCCCAGCATCTTCCCCTGACCTCTTGACATAAGACATCATTCATTCATCCATCTATTTCCATCTTCTCGCCCTCATCCGCTTCAGCTCCCTGTGCATCCTGCTCCTCCTTATCGGGAAAGTGAAACCAATCCCATTCCATCCTGTCAATTTGGTGTCTGTAGCACTCCTTGTCGCCATCGGTCATGTCGGCCGCCACCTCCACAGCCTGCCTCATGGCTGCGAATACATGCTTCCAGCGCTCTTCTGTCGGGTTCTGCGCGAGCGCCGGCACCTTTGCCTGCAGGTAGTGCAGCATCAAGCGCTCGAGATCGTATGCGTTGCGGCTGTAGGTTTCGAACGGGAAGGTATTCACAGTTTTGCGGACCGGGATCTCGTGAAATGGCTTGTTTCTGAATGTCCATGAGAAATTCTTGTCCACCGCCTCCTGGACTTGCAGGGGCGTCCCCTCCAGGAGGCCCAGGAGGGAGGCGCCAAAGGGGAGCGTGATGACCGAGGGTGTCGTCCAGAGCAGCAGGCCGACGATGCCCGAATAGTCGGACCGCACGATGATATTGTCGGCGTCGATGCTCGGGTTGTGCAGTGCCGTGGGCCAGGCCTGCAGCCGCTGCACATTGATGTTGCGGCGGCGGCGGCGGCGGCTTTGGCTCTTTTCGCCTTCCGACCCCGATGCCAACGGCGCTGCGACCAAGTCGACCAAGTCCCGCAGGACGCTGGCGTACATCTGGCGGTTCCTTCGCAGGCCGAAATAGCTCGCGTCGGTCGAGAACGGCTGCCCCGCGGGACAGTCAATCCGCCACACAAACAGCTGCCGGTGTCCGGGCGGCAAACCCATATAGCAGACATAGGTGTAGTCGGGGACGAGGTCGCCGTAGACCTCCCGAGCCGACTCGAGCTGCCCGTCGTTGTCCAGCTCCTCAAAGGTGAAGTAGAACATGGTCATCATGCCAGTACGTTCGGCAACACCTGATCCCTCCACGATCTCGGCTTCGACCTGAACCATGTAACCTTCGTCGAACTGAAACTCGGAGGGGTGTGCCAGGACGCCGGGCGGCCGCTGGAGGCCAGACGGCCACTTCCAGTCCGATCCCAGCTCGGACGGGCTGGTCTTGTACGGGCTGGTCTTGTACGGGCTGGCCATATTGTCGCCGCGATATTTTCTCTTGCAGAAATCTTCACAGGCCTTTCGCTTCACGTGCGGGTTGCTTCGGAAGAAGTTAATCACGCGTTGGAGCGCCTTGGGCTGAAGCTGCGGGAACGGGCCTTCTTCCGTGTCCGACTCGGCCTTCGTGGAAGAAGCATCATCATCACTGTTAAGTATTTAAAAATATAACTAACGTTAAGTATAATAAAGATAATAATAATATTTCTAGTTTGAGCTTTTAGATAAAAATGATTTAAGTAGGCGAAAGGCGTGGGAATAGTGAATAGGCGATAGAAGAGCTGCAGCCCGTAAGTTGGATAACCCCCTTTCCGTTATTCAGTGTTGACTGGTCACGACAAGGTTCTGCATGGATAAGTTGCCCGTCTCCTCGACCACCGCGGCAAGATAGAAACAAGGGCTACGAAACGAACCCTCGGCTCCGTCGGCTCTGGCCACTCCTCAACGTGGGGTACCGGGACAATTAATCTACACCATGTGTATGGGGTAATGATCGTGCCCCAGATGCTTGCTCCATGGCTGCTCCGCATGGTATATTCCCGGCAACGGGCCACTCAAGCAGAGGCAGTGCTATAATATCTGCAATCAAGAGTATACAGAGACGAGCAGCTCCGTGGAGCTTTCCGCATGAACACACCCTGAGCCGCGTGCTTTTCGATCGACCGACGTCCAATGATACGATTATTGGCAACGCAACTATGGATATATCGTCTTGCGTGTGACGGAGGATGAGAAGGTGCACATTAAGGATAAGGATTGGAGCTTTATCTAGGATGTGTACCTGAAGATGGTTGTAGCCCAACTCTACCCTCATACGCTGCCCTGGATGGTTTGAAGAGTCGTCAAGCTGTTGCTTTGACACCAGCAAGACACATGCGGATCCTCGATCCCTTCACTGCGAGGCCGACCGTCGACGCGCCAGATCCATCAGTAAGATATTGGCGAGAAACACATCCCAGGAACAGAGCCGTGGAACCTCTCTCCCAACGCTCCGCCGCTGCACCCAGCCCTGCCAGGATAACGACCATGCCTAGGAAGGTTTTCATAACGCCACGAAATGTCTCCCAGCTTACGCTGCTGCCTCTGACCCTGTCGGATTAGCAACCATAGCTGGAAGAATTTCGGACTGCCTGGGGGGAGCCATGCTATCAGGAGTGCCAATGAGGTGGTATACATCGACGCGCATGGACTGCCCGCTGCCCCCGGCCCTGCCAGGTTAACGGGTATGTCCAATCCGACGGATGCACCACAGCAATGGAAGCTCCACACAGCCACCGCTACATAGCTCTCTGCCCATCGTGAATTCAAGTTGCTCTCCCCTGCACTGGGCTCGAGGCGTCCTGCTCCTGTCTTATCGCCCTATATATCTCTTCTTCATTGTAGCCTGGTATTGTGAAGTGTGCCTTGCCGCGATGATCTAGTTTATAGAAGACATTATAATACCAACTCTGCCGTGTTTCCTGTTGAGAGAGTTGCGGGCGAGCCCGTGCCAACTGATTCGATTTCTGGCTGGGTTGCGATATGGATAGCCGAGTCTGATCAAGGTCGGTATGCTTGCTGTCTGGACGACCAGATGCTCGGGCACTGAGCGGCCGTGTTGTCTGGCAGGTAGCGTGTTGTCTGGTATACCGAAGCGTTGGCCGGAGAAGTACGGGAGCTGGTGGGTTAGGACGGCCGGTCCTGCTATGCTCTACCAGCCGACAGACATCTTCCGCCTGAGAAATCGCCTTGACTGTAGAGTCCGCCTTGGCCATCGCCGCAGCCTGGTCCCTATCGCCATTGTCTTCAGATTCTAAATAGCAGTCTGGGGAGGGATGCTGGAGATGGAGAAATCCGTCCGAGGGCAGGATAGGTGCTGCTTGGGAAAACGGTCGTAGGGCAAATATTGTTATAAATGCCGACAGTTGTCGAGAAGGATCGGCGGTCCTGCCCTCTTGGTTGGCGGTCCTGCCCCGACTTGACATTCGCTTGTAGGTACGAGTTCTTGGCTAGTCACTAGACTGGCGGCCGCGTTGACGTTCCTTTGACCTCTGATGTATCACGCCGACTTGCCTCCCCTCGCACCTTGTTTCATTACCTTCGTCGCCGTAAATCTCGACTGCTGGTCTTGCAACGCCACGGGTAATGGAGGTGCTGGTGCCTCTGCTATCCTTCGGCACGAGCTTCGGGGTAGGGCGGCGCCAGACCGAGTCACAACGTTCTGTAGCGCCTCTTGACGGGCCGTAATCCGAGCACTGCGACGAAGCGGTTGGGTAGTTGTTGAAGACTGAGGTGCATTCCTTGTGCTCTCCCTTCGCTGCAGATGATCACTAGAGGGCTTGCTCCCCTTCGAATGTGGTCTTTCTGTAGTTCTCACTGCACGTTCGCCATCTGGTCTTCCAACCTCAGCAGTTCCAGACTCCTGTGAGTCCCCAGCCGATCCTGCATCAGCACCGTCAGATGCCTCATTGTGAAAGCCCAGGTCGTCGCCGCCGCGTCTAAACCGCTTGGAAGGCGGTCCATTATCAGTAGTATCGTCGCGGCTACGCTTTCGTTTCGCTCCTTGGTAACCGGAACCGCCCTTGCGGCCTGGCGTCGGGCCAGGCTCACCAGCATCCCGCTTCTGCTTCTTGATGATTCGATCGTGCGTAGCCTCATCGTCGCCATCACGTCCGAATCTCTTCGTGCCACGTACGGCGTTCGGGCTGGTCTCGGCCACGCTGGATCCGTTCAACTCGGCCTCTATGAGCGGGACTTGCTGCATGGGAGCTGGCGTCAGGCGCGCTGCAATGCGCGCGCTGCGGCGCAGGCCTTGCGGCGCCGCTTTATGGGCAGCTAGACCCCGATGCGAGTGCCCGGCGGGAGGCTCTCCGACTCGTGAGCGCCGCGGTTCATCTCGAGGCGGAGGCTCTTCGTTGTCGACTGTCAAGGAGACCCGCTGCTTCTGGATTTCGTTGGTCAGGACAGCTGTGTTTTTGTCTGAACGTGGACTGTGCTTCCGCTTTTTGAAGCCCGATTGCCGTGGGCTGTCGTCGTCAGAGTCGAGCCTTCTCTTGATCTTCTTGGTCGTCTTGATCCTTTCAATCCCGGCCTCTTTGGTTTGGCTCAACTCGGCCTCGATCAAAGGAATTTGTTCCAGGATCCATTGAAGAAGGATGCGATGGCGGGCTGCGTCCCTCTTCGCACGCTCCAAATCGGCTGTTGAGAGGACGAATTCTACGATGAGATCGCTCCGTTTCTCAAGCTGTTTCAGCCGGCTTCTGGCCGTCAGTAGCTCACGGGTGCCTACTCGCATCCTCCGTATACGTTCCAGCTTGGGGATGTTCAGACGATGTGGATCGAGCTGAGTCTCCGCGTAGACTTGTTCGGCGATCTTTTGTTTTCTCTGCACAGCTGCTCGGGCCTGGTCTATTTCAGACTGGGTTTGCATCCCGCTCTCGATAGAACGAAGGTATTCTGCGGTCTCGCGTGGCCCCAACACCCCCGAGTCCACGAGCTTTTGCCACTCCTTGTCGTAGTCTGGCTGCAGGCGTTCGATGGTACGCGTGAACCGATCGAGCCACCAGTACTCGAAGTAGAGGTACTCGATCCATGTTTCTAGTTTGCCCTGTTGTTTCGGGTCTTGATTCAACTGAAAAGGGTGAGTGAATCCGTGTCGGGCCAGGCGGCGCTTCGCCGCGTCGACGTAGTCGGAGAAGGCGGGTCCGGTGATCTCGCGTTCATGGCAGTAATATCGCTGCCATTGGCGCTGCTTTTACACCTGCTCCCAGTCCTCCTGGAGGCATGACGGGTCGGATTCGATCTCGGCCAACTCCTTTGCTGCCGCCCTCCTAGTGAAATAGCGTTTCACGAAACGCTTCTGCGCCTCGACATATCTACAAGAATGGATCGTATTTGGCGCCAGGAAACCGGTCTTATTTGCAGCTGCTCGAGTAGAACATGGATGACTGTCCGGTCTTTTGGCGGAAAATTTGTGCAAGCTGGGACTCGGAGTCGGAGCGCGTCTGAGGTTGAGACGGTAGATACTCAGGCAGGAGGGCGGTTTGTGTAAGAACGGCAGAAGTCTCCTGAACCAGAGGATTGAGGTATTGAAAAATCTTCTGAAGACCCTTGTGTTCGGGGACGCGGAAGGACAAATTCGCGTCGGTAATTCACCGGACGAGTAGTCGTTGAAACTTGGTTTTGTCAAATCGAAGAACTAGCTCGTCATGAAAGTCGTCCTTCTTCCGCTTCTTTGCAGCAAACTCATGGAGGCTTGGTTGATTCGAAGTTCGTTCCGATGCGTATCGCTTAGCCTTTGAGGGGTCTGGGTGGAGGATATTGTGCGCTTTGGCAAGATGGCCTTCGATATTCCGAGTATTTGACGATACGTAGGCTTTTGGCTTGTTGGCTTTTCGCCGGACACAGTGACAACAGAGCCATATAGGCGAACCATGGTGATTGTCGGCTACTCTGGCTTGGACGCCATAGCCGTGACGCCAAAACCATCCAGGAGCTATCCCAGTGCGAGTCGAGGATCCATTGGCTCCGGACAGAGTCGGATACTGTGTCCCAATCTTTCGTCGTCGCAGAACAGCTAGATGACGACGGTAGCGTGGGTGTGCTTGACTGGCTAGACATCTCTGAGGAGTTGTAAGTGTCGGGTGAAGGCCCGAAAATGTCGGCTTGCGACGCCATCTTGAGGAGCTGCATGGACCTGACTGTATCCAATTCCCAGGCGAACCGAAATTTTTAAACTTTATATTTGACGATTTGAGAGTAAGTATTGGTACTCTGAAATGCGATTAAATAGATAGCGATTATAAGTACCACTACTTCTAATAAAATTGTGCCAAGGTCTTGGCACCTATCTACATTTCGTCTGTCTACCAGAGGGACAGATAGATAGATAGATGACCCACATGGACCTCTAGTAGATATCGGTAGATAGATTCGCCAGTCTGGTGGTACCCCTAGTCCTGTCATACTCGGATGCTGTAGGAGGCAGCCAAGATGATACAGGTCAGGCCTCCTTCAGGACAGTTGCAGAGACAATCTCACAGCAAACGGGCAGGTGTAGGGAGTAAATCTGAGCGCAAGGATATGGAGTAGGGTAGATTAATATTGGATGAGGTGAAATTGTACGAGCTGGAGATAATGCTCCCCCTTATATATCCACCGCTTTGGAGGCCTCTTAATCATTTGATGAATAAGATGGTTGCCTAGCGTGCCTACAGTATGAAAGATAATATACTTTGGCGACCTCGGGCGCTACCGTATGGCCATCGAGGATGAAGATATACGCGACAGGGAGATCTGGACAGATGTTTCGAGATATTGGTACTCCAAGGCCAGCGATAAGGCGCCGACTACTGGGAGCCTTTACCATCATCTCGCGATTCTTGCGAGGCCTTATGCTGTGAAGCAGCTTTTTTATTACACCAAGAGCCTGTGTGTCGTAATACCATTCAAGTCTGCCCGAGACAGCATCCTCGCATTGTTTGATCCTATCATCAAGGAAGCCCAGCCCCTGTACTGCAGCAGCAGCAGCCGACGGCGACGACGACGGCGACGGCACAAGACTGGGAGATGGCAGTTAGAAAAAGGGTGGGAGGGTGTGTCGAGGTCTGGTGGTGGTGACGCTGCGACTGGATGGGGATGCTGCAAGTCAGGTCAGGTCAGGCGGGGGGTGGAGGACTGAAGTCACTTTCTTCCTTGCACACTGAACCTCGCTCGGTCGCTACGAACAAACCCGGGCTACTGAGTACACAGTAGATAATAAGGCGGCGCGGAGTGTTCCAGTCCGCCGGCGCCAAAGCTTGCCAACAGGCTGGTTGTCGCCATTCATACGCAGGATTCGATTCGCCATTTCTCGCGCGCGCGTGTGGAGGGGGTAGCCGCAAGCGTCCTCTTCGAGGATCCAGTCAACAAGAAAATCCTCTTGTAGAGGGGTCAGCCTCTGCCGGTGCTGATGGCTGACGCGTCTGTTGGTAACGCCCTGTATACGCGTCGAGAGAGTTGATCGAGGGATACCGTACGCCTAAATTCTTCTCCCATGAAGGCAAGCGACTTGGTGAGATGACTCCCAGTGAGCGCCTAGTGACTCGGTGAGGGGTGGACCGATGCTGGCCGCCTGAATGGCACCTCAGTCTCATGCATCTGTGGTACACCAGCAAGCTCACATATACATTGATCCTAAAACAAGAAATTTCTATATATATTGCTTTATCATTATGCCTCTGGAAAATGCCAGAAACGTGGGCGTGGGACCACGATGTGAGCACGATGGCTCTCGACCAAAGCTACAGGGTGGAAATAACAGCCACTTTAATCATAACTCCGGTTGAACTGGCCTCACGACTGGAAGAAGGGGTTCCTGAGCTGAGTTCTGTTGTGATGGATCGAAAAAGGGCTGATTTGGTATTATCGGAGAATCTCCCGTCGCGGCATATGCGAACGAAGCCACCACCCGATGGAGGGACACTGCTGTCAAAACATCAGTGGCAACTGATAAATTTCGCTTCAAATTTACTCATACTTTATATGACAAGCTTGCGGAGTCCATCCGTAGTCCCCCGTAGGGGGGACTCACGAAGGACTGACTTCTCCGAAGTCAGTATAACCAACTACGGCTGGAAGAGATCAGGCGTATAAAAAAATTTTTTGTCTCCCTACTCCTGACTGATGTTCTTTTGCCAGTGTACGGAAAGCGTCTTTGAATTCCCGAGAGTTGGGCTGTCGATCCTTCCTCATGGTCGCAACAAACTTCTTCATGTTGATCCTGTTTTCATTTCGCCGCTGGACAATTCTCTCAAACTCAATACATTGCCGACTCGTGCTTACGTCGGGAAACGGGTACTGCTGCTTTTGGGTCCAGTGCATCGTGACCAGCTCTGCAGAGTTAAAATGTTAACATCCGCTTTCGCCTTACGGCTGGCTAGAGGGGTACGTTTCGTCTTTTTAATACAGGAGGTGAAGTTGGAGACAGAAGTGTGGCAATCTTAAATTGCGCCAAGATAGGGAGTATAAGGCGAGGGATTGATTTTGGTAATCGATGGAGTTCTAGGGTATTAATAGTGGTTAATTCCATTTGCGCCTCTTTCCTAACCTATACTCTGGCCGTAAGGTACACCAGACTATGTACGTCGTAAACATGATCTCTACGTCTAGCTAAGAAAGTAGAGCTGGTAAGTATGCCGATGGAAAACGCTTGCTTTTCCTGGGATTCTATAGGAAGTAATGACCTTGGTATAGCCTTAGGCTTAATATAGGAGAGAAAAGATAGTAGCTTAGCGGCGGTAGGATCGGCCTGTTGAATCTGGCTAAAGGAAATAATCCATGTGGTTGCTACAGTATTGCGTGATCCAGGATAACGTGTATCATCCGGAAACTCTTGGCTCATTAAGTCCACAACGTCTTTCTCCGCCCCGTGTAATAGCTCGAGGTAATCTCGAATAGTTAAATTCGAATTCCGGTTGAGGTAGGCAGCAGCTTGCACGATAGCCAACGGGAGGTAAGTGAGTTCCTCGAGGAGACTTGCTACCACGGTTTCCTCTTCAGCTAACGTTTCATCCATTAGAGATTCTCTAAGGAATTTATCGCCTCGCCAGAATCCATTTCACCGAGCTTGATATGTCTGTGCGCTGCAGACATGGCAACGTCGATCGAACGTGTTGTAAACAATATAAGGTCATTGTTGCTCCTTGGCAAGTAGTTGCTGATTCTCGCCATATCAGTGTTGTCGTCGATATTATTGATAATAAGTAACCACTTTCCTGCCATACTTGATTCAAGATATTGTTTTACCAAGATCTTTGGCTCTCCCTCATCGGCATTTATTTGGAGACCTGCCTTTCTACCTATGTCCAGGTAGTCTCGGTCGAAGCTGTTGTTGCTTAGGGCTGACAACCAGGTGATCGAGAATTCTATATGGCTCCCTTGGACCCAGAAGGCGAACTAGAGAGCGACTTGGGTCTTGCCGGCTCCGCCTAGTCCGACGATGGCAAGCCTCTGGCAGTTTTTCTAGATGAAAAGCTTTTGTTGCAAGTCTTGTAGTATACTATCCCGGCCGATAAAATCTAAATTAGGTGGGAAAGGTATAGAGTGGTAGACAGTCGCTAAATTGGCACCTCGTGATCCTAGTCTCAGATATGTTAGGTGGCTCTTTATTTCCGTGGTTCAAGTGACAAATATAAACCCATCCCCTCATGATACTTGTAAATGACTGGCTGAATCATCAGTCGTGTATGCCAGCCGCTACCAGTTCGTCTTCCAATCGGGCACAATGAGAGTTTATAACAATGACTTAAACCACTGCCGGATAACGTCTTACATACTTTTGTTTGTCTGCGCAATCCTCTTCAGGAATGCAGGAAGCTCCTCGTATTCGGTGCCATACTTCAACACATTCAAACCATTCAGCGTTGTGTCAATGCATTCTCCTTGACAAGCCAGAACACAATGACGTTGTGCCAATCCCTCATTCTGGTGGGCCGCCCAGGCTAAGAGGCCGCCGAAGTTGGGATCATTCAGTCCAGCACCTGTCCCGACGAAGAGCAGCACCTCCGAAAAACTAATACTGTTTTTAAGTCCTTGTTGTAGAGGTTGGTCGGCCATCGCTCTCCCATAGTCCATGTTATCAAGCACGGCTCCTTTTAAGTGCCACCAGACGCCATATACATAAAGAATCCCGTCTTTCCTCTTTTGGAAAAACATTCTCAGGGCTGTAGTATCATCGGAAAGGATTAAGGTTGCACCAATATATTTATCCGAGAGATCATCATAGTTTATAGTGATAATACGAGCACCACCATTATATAGCTCTTTCAACGCATCGAGGATTGGATTCAGGTCATTTTTGATAAACTTTTTATAAATTCCTTCAAATTCTAGGTCAAACCAGTTGGCGAGATTTCCCGAAGATTTAAGGATGCTTTTCAGGAAGGATGCAGCTGACCATCGCCTTCCGGCACGTAGGCATGTTTCTTGGCTGGATGTTGCGCCGATCGGGCTGCTGAAGCTAGATTGAGGAAGCGGCTCACCACATTTTCCAAGAAGGCACCTGCCTGTCGAGCCTCATGTTTGCAAACACTGGGCTCAACTTCGGCCAGGTGTGGGATCTCTTCCTGCTGCGTGTGCGGTGGTCTCCAGTGGTAAATGCTGCTGGATGAACAGCGTTCGGCTACTGGCAATATTTAGGTCTTTAATAATGAGGATGGATACTGATTTCTCCGAGTCAGAACCGCACACAGAAGTGCCCTTGAATGAAGGATCCGTGGGGGAGACAGGTACTGAGTCTTGTCTTGGGAGCCAAGTCTAAGATATCGGCTGCGTACTGCCAGCGACTCCAAACAGTTTAAGCTGTTCGACAGTGGCCGCCATGAACATCCACATGTCGAAATCACTAGGGACTATTACATGCACGTGCATCACAAGTTGGCCTTGAGATACGGTTCTTCGCAGACAAATGCAGGTTCAGATCGAGACATAATTGTTGGTTGACTATACTATAACACATAGTACAAAGGGAGTCCCTATACAAACTGTACAGTTTTGTAACGCAGTGAGTATTCTTTAGGCCTGTTTCGGAAAGAGAGAAGAAGAGCAGAGTGCCTTGCCAACCCATACAGTTTTGCATGGTGCTGCGAGGCTTGTGCCTCAGCCCGTCTCTCTCCCGGTTGCATGACTAGCCTATAACGTTGCTATAAACTAACAAATGCTGTTGTACTGCCGGCGGCTGATGATAGTGATGGAGAGCGGCCTTTCCGTATAGATGATAGCGTCTTTGCTTGCCTTATACAGCGGGTATTTTCTCTATCAGCCCCCAAATCGGGAAGTAGCACTGGTCGTGGTTCTAGTTATAACCTGATCGACCGTCCGTCTCCGCGTCTGTGGTGACTTTCGTTTCAGTGGATCCAGAGTTGTAACCACCCCGCCCGTCGGTCTCAGCGCTCGTGACACCGTTGTGCTCGGCGACCTCAACAGAGTTGTAGCCAGACCGTCCGTCAGTCGTGAAATCAGTGAGACCCGCCTGGCTGGTAACATCAACAGAGTTGTACCCAGAGCGACCATCAGTGTTGGTGGCTATAGTGGCGCGCCGCGCGGTGGTCCCCACCGAGTTATAGCCAGAGCGGCCAGCGGTGGAGAGCTCATCTCGAGCCGCGGCGCCCACGTGGCTTTCGTATCCAGAGTGGCCCGGTTCGATAGCCGCGATGGAGACGGCGATCGGGGCGGAAAAGGCCGCGCGAGGAAACAGAGTAGCCACAAAGGCGACGAAGATGGTGCACTGGGGCGCTTGTTAGTAAGCAAGGCGAGGAGACTCGGGTGGTTGGAAAATATGAGACTGACCTTCATCTTGACCACGAGAAGGTTGATAAAGCAAGGCGAGTATATATTTTGGCTCGTAATTTGATTTTATTATCCCAAAGAACATTTATAAAAGCTGAGTGAGGATGATCTGCTCTCCTAGACTTCAACTTTATGCCTGAAATCGACCGGCTTTTATATTCTCTAAGGTCCACGGTCCTTTAGAAATGTCTGCAACGGGGGCCTGCTTATAAACTAAAGTACTAATGATAACCAACTTTTGCAAGTACTCTAAGGTCTACACAAGTACACACGTCGGAACAATCGTTCTTTTTGGGCTATGTTGCGCTCATTAGACAATCGACCATTTGCACTAGTTTTCGTGAAAATACAGTAAGACGAAATACGTGCTGTCACAACTCCAACTAACCATGAAGAAAGACAATCCATTGCGGCGATAAAATTGGAACGAATGCGAGATTTCAAGTCACATACAAAGTCAAAAGACTTTCTCTGGATTTCTCATAAGGAAAGCAACTAACCACCCCTTTCCGAGTGCTGGTGGGTGGGTCTGAGACAAGGCTCCGATCAATACCACACAACATCACATAGCATCTGCGTTGAGTTGATGTTGACATGCCGTCCAAAACCTCAGGTGATGTTGATCAACATGCCCGTGTTGTGATGTGTATGTGTATCATGTTGACTTCGTTGAAATCACCCCTGTCGTCGCTTACCCCTTATCTTCCAGTTCGGCTTCATCCACTGTAACCCCCATAGCGACATCCCCGAACCCCCCTGTAGTGGAGATGAAGTCAACGCGATGACCTCGGGCCCGTCTCTTTAAGTACATCTCGTGTGAAGCTGGCGGGACCCTTACATTTCGAGGCCTCCCGCAGTCTCCAGGCGCCTCAAAATTGTACCCGCTCTTTTGCCGGAGTTGCTACTGCGAATGAGGTCTGGGCTTTCCCACCAGAATTCCACACAACAAAGTAAATTAGCTATTCTTCATCAACCATACCAACTACAATACAAACAGTATACATGCTGTCTGTTGGACTCTGCGGAAGTTTGTGGCAAGCCTTTGCGCATCGTGGCTGGGGTCAGGATTATTGAGGCAGGACAGATACGAACGGCTGAAATAGAGGGGATATCCGGGCAGTAACAACTAGCCATAGACAACGGAGACTATTCTCTCTTGATATTGCTTAATCTAGTTTCTTGAAGCTTCGCCATCGTACTTCTTGAGTTCTCCTTGTGGCAACGATTTCATTCGTACGTTCTCCTGAGACCCAGAATCCAACGCATATACCCAGTACTTCCAATCGGTATCAGTGTAGGCAAAGCGTTGTGATCACGTCTTCTAGGTGACCCGGAGGCCCCGTCAGCTAACCGTCGTGATCTTATCATTTTACCAAGAGTGACTGTGTCCACATGCAAACCTCTTACCCTCCCAAGGCACCCGCGGGATATTCAAAGGGGTGCGTGGCAGGGGAAGGCTACCGACCTTTGGCCCAACGCACTCGACGTTGTCACATACCTCCCTCGAGGCAGCATGTCCAAAGTCATGCCGGCATCTAGGGCAACCCGCTGTGCCACGCGCATGACCCACCACATTGACGCTGAAGCTGAATATTTAAAGGGGTCAAGGCCTCGTCGAACCTCTCCTCGAACCCTTCTTCTCTTCATTTCTCTTGTCTCGTTCTCCTGCAGCTCAGCACGCCGCCTGCGCAACGCCTACATCATGAACATGCTCATTCCCCCATCTTTCCCGGAGCTTCTCCATTATCCGGATTCCATCAGTCTCAAGGACAGTCTCCAGTCGCCCTGGATGACTCCCGCCACGGATATTGACGACGTGGACGGTGATCACCCTCCTCAGCACGCAAGTGACGCTGACTTCGAGCTGGCGGTAGCCGAGTATGGTCTCTGGCTGCCGGACCAACATGATCTCTACTTGTCAGAGGTCCTCGCTACGGGTCACGATGAACTGTTAGCCTCAGCCTTCGCGGAAATGGTCCCTAAAAAGGGCACTGTGCCAAAACCAGTAGACCTCACTGACGAGGATCCTCCAAAGTCCACATCAAACGGCCTGGGCAAACTTCTGTGCGCCACAGGTAATAGCGAAAGCTGCCACCACCACTTAAGCGCCCCCGCGACCGGAAGAAGGCAGGCACGACCAGACCAAGGTTCGTCATCTGACTCGGCTCTATTGTCATCAAACCCACGATTTTGTCCTCATTCACCAGAAAAGCCGGGGAGAAAGCGCAAGGCACCTTCACAAGGTTCCCCAAGGTCGTCAAAACGCACCAAGGCAAGGCAGTCGAGCGCCATGCAGCATGAGGCGCCAGCGACTGGCCAAACAGCTCTCTATCTGGACGAAGAGCAGGTTTTCTTGCGACTGGAGAAGGCTTTCATGACTTTCGGAAGAGAAACGTACGAATACCGCTGGGTTAAGAGGATTAAGTCGTGGTTCTCTGAGACCGATAAGGTTGTGGATATCGGTTGGATGTTCGAGGAGCCTAGTGATGCTGTGTCAGTGCAGGTCCGACCGGACGGTGTCGGACATCCAGTGGTATTAGTGTGGGATGGCGAGGACCAGGTTTTTACCGGCAAAGCTTTGGATGAAAAGTGGATAACGGTATCAAGTGAGGTGATGAAGGCTATGCATGACAACCCTCTTCGTGGCCAGTTTGAAGGGAGCCGCTGGCATTTGAGAGGTGGTCCTAGGAATACGCTCGAGAGGGAGGTAGAAAGGGCTACGTCTTAGTCTTTCGTGGTTCCTATGGAGTCAGAAATGTGTGTCAAGGATGGTCCGTACATAGATAACCCAGCGTCGGAAATTCTTTATGGTATTGACTTTAACCTTTTGTTCTTCGGCTTTAGACTTGACTAAAGGTGACTTATACGGGACTGAGTGACTGCACAGATGCCTTATGAATTCACTGTTTTTGTGTCAAGGGATCCTGAGAGGTGGGGCGCGGGGAGGGGCGCTTGCGCAAGGTCCTCAACCATTTCTTTCCAAGCTGCCCTCCTTGCCTGTAGCAGAGATACACTCGATGAAGGAGGTCCACGCTCGACTTCCATTGCTTTTTCGAGAAATAAGCTTTCTTCCTTCAGGGCCGAGGACTATTCCATTGGATCCCTCGCCTTCGGCAACCCCCCCTTCATCCATATTGTGGCGATTCTCGTCAAGAATCTCAGCAACAGCTGGCAGGCGAAGGAGGTTTAACCACGGCTTGATTATACCCATTGTTGCCCCATTAACCCTACTGAAGTGCATCTGACGGCTTCGTAGACTTCGAATCTCGGGATTCCTCTCGAGAAAAGCACCTAGCCAGCGCTTGCCGAGGGCGGGGCAAATGATTCGTACCTGAAGGGGTGCGAAGGAACTGGGCGCGAAGTAGGGGTCGAGGGAGAGCCTAAAAGAGTCACAGTATCCGCTCCCAGGCTAGTAAGCGTGGCACGCTCATTCAGAGGATAATTATCTTGGCCTCATGTCGTAAGCATGGAATTGACAACCCCCGCGATCAATGTGATGCCAAACGCGTTTTGTGCAAAAAAAAACAAATCAAAAAAATGGGATACTGAGTTCTTCCTAGTTTCGCCTGCCATAGCCGGGCCTCGGGCCAAGCGGTCGAGTTTCCTCCCGGACCCCAGCTCCATCCTGATAGATGCCACCTATTAGCATCAAGCTAATTTTCGTACACATTGCATTCTATAAAATAGTTGATCATGAGCCTTTTCAATCTTGTTCCGAGAAAGAAAACAACACGCCACAAGACGAAGAACAGCAATCTGTCAACCACAATTGTCCTAATCCTTATCGGGGCAATTTTCGTAATTGCAATCATAACCGGTATAATCAAACGAATACGCCTATATAGGATGAGTAAAAATACCCAACACAGCCGCCATGCGCATGGTTCTTTTTCGGGACATAATATCTTAAACAAAGCCTTACCAGAGACTCCAAAGCCTATATATGGTAGGAATGAAAATCGACATATCGGATAGTCGGATAATGCCCGATCATTGAGACCTTACACAACACGCCGCGGGTAGAAAGGGACACTTTGCAAGAGAATGTCAGCAGCATTTGCATGAGAGGTAGAGTTTTAAGGGCGAAGATGGCGCGTGTGTATTTAAAACTTCTATTCCGATCATGTTTTTGTGTGCAGCACTCAATACTGAATTCCGTAGGCTCACCTCTTTTGGCCTCTAGAAAACTAAGATCTAATGCTTAACTTTTAGCAAACTTGAGCAGGCGTTCTGCAATACCTATATGGTGCAGTTTCTAAGCCTACTAGAACACTTTAGGATCGTGAAATCGTTCCCTAATGTTGAAGGTGTACCAGCAATGGCATATCAGATCTTTCGTTTTTTAAAATAGATTTTCTAAAAGTAGTTCTGTGATTGATCCCGAATAAGACATTTGAACAAATGAACCAATGAACTTATAATCAAAACTGGATTGATATTAGCGACATCTTCTGACCACATTCTCAACAGGTCGGCGTTGTGCCGATCACATTAACGGATTTCAAATTCTTTTCACGAAATTTAGGAAACCGACTTACAGCATTACACTCTTCTTTTTTATAGATCTGTGGTGCGAGAAGAACAACGTCACTGTGACAATGCACACAGTAAGGTGGTAAACCTTCTCGACAATTGTCTCCACACATTTAATACTTGACATTATCAATTTGTTAAACAAGTGTAAAGTCTATTTAGCCAACTTTTCTATGCGAATTAGCGATTCAGATTCTTGAGATATGTACTGGATCTGCACTAGCACCGTTCCCATGTGAAGAAGGATCCCAGAACCCGCAATAAGGAATCTTCGTATATTTCAATAGATATAAAATCTTGAAGTGTCGCGCCTTCGAATGTTATTTCATAGCTACTATCTAACATAATGGCGTCCACCGAGACCATCAGCCCTGTGTTGAGGAGTGGCAGCTTTTGTGCGGATGAAACACGAGCTAACATCCTTACTCGGTCGTTTGCTGCATTGAGACTGGATGGTGTGACTCAAGAGAATGAGCATCGAATTTCATCCTACATTCCTTCTACTAGGTACGTTTTCTGTGGGATCCTTCATTATTCGGACCAGGTCAACTCACAACTCACGACAGACTATGTCTGACGTACCAGCTTATAAGACAGAACGTTCGAGTGTTCTTCAAGGACCATTATGAGAACATGTTCCGTGCATGGGTTTCCTTGTTGAAAGAAACAAACTTATCATACAATACTCCCTCCTCAGACAGACATGTTATTAATGCCTTCAGGGCAATCAACAATGTCTTTGAAAACCGAAATACTCCACCTCTACTCTTACGACTTGCTTATTTTCAATTCAACAATATGGTTAAAACCCTTCGAGTCGTTGCTCACAACGATAGAAGATGCGGACGAATCAACACCGCCGTTGGGCATAGAAATGCCAGCGTTGTTGTCGACATATGTCTTGATAGCCAGCAGTCACTCGGACGCAAGGTTCCGATTAATGCCACACAACATCACATAGCACGTGCATTGAGTTGATGTTGACATGACGTCCAAACCTCGCGTGATGTTGATCAACATGCCCGTAGTGTGATGTGTATATGTACAATGTTGATTTCGTTGACATCACCCCGGTCGTCGCCTAATCCCCATCCTCAATTTCCGTTTCATCAATTGTAAACCCCATAGCGACATCTCCAAACCCCCCTGTAGCGAACTCCTCAGCCTCTTCGTCACTCTCCACGGCTGTGGGACCGCTTAACCATGCTGTGGCCTTCGTCTTCATAGTCTCGTCGTCACCACAACTCTGCAGAGTCACCAGTTCCTCCTCCTCGTGAATCGACAGCAGTAAGGGGTCGATGTGTTGGACCATGCCGGCACGATACCATGATCGAAGTACTTGACACATGCTGACGATTTGTGCATCGAGAAGTGTCCTATGTGGCGAGACCATTCTGCCTGATGCCGAGAATAGCCTCTCACACTCTGCCGACATGGCCTGAACGGTGAGAAAATCAAGAGCCATCCGAGACAGGCGGGGATATTTGCGCCGCCTCTCGTGCCAATATGCAACAGGATCTCGGGTCTCGATATGCTCACTGTCGTTAGCACACCAAGACTCATATTCGTCGCCGGAAATTCGCCGAGTCTGCTGCTGGGGCTGCTTTCGACGGTCGTTATGGTCGAACGGGTCGAAAAACTTGCGCCTTTTCGGAGCAGGCCCTTCCTCGTCATCACAATCATCAGGCACAGCGACATGCGAATAGTCTCTCCGCCAAACTGTCTTCACCATGATCTTCGCCGTTGAAATCCACGCCGGGGTCTGGTCCCATTGCTGCTCAAACCATGCCCAGCCATATGAAGGATGCAGCGCCATAGCCGTGTAGTAGACAGGGGTTTCGTCGAGTTCTTATGTGGTCAGCTCTGGCCATATAGCCAGAAAGAAAGATAAACTTACTATGGTAGTACTCGTCCATCTTCTGCCATGCTAAGTTGATACCAATCCTGAATTGCTCCGGATCAGGGAAGCCCTCAGCTTCGGCCTTGAACTTTTCAAGCTTGGCCATAAGCCTCTCAAACCCTAAGAGGACATCCCATATGTTGCCATAAGAGCCAACAAATCCATGCTTACGCTTTCGGACTTGGCCATCACCCTCCAGAGTTTTCACCACCGTTTCAAACTCTGTTAAGATCTCCTCGAGCCGCTGGAGCACATCCCAGTCATTTTGAGACAGCTGTGATTCATCTCTGATGATGTGAGGTACCTTAACACCCTTCCTGACTTGCTTGGTGCGTTTGCCCCTGTTCTCATCCTCCCACTCCTGCTTGAATTTGAGAACAGTGAGCTCGAGGTGTCGTCGAAGTTTGAGCGCTCGACGGATCATGTAGAGCTGCGAGAGCCAGCGCGTGTCGTTGTCTCGAATGACTTGGAGTGGCTTTCTAGCTCGTAACTTGGCACTTGATGCCTTTTTGATATCATCGGCTTGGATGTCTCGAAGTAGATAGGATAAGCGCTGCGCACGATAAATATCATGAACAATATTATGCAGCTTGCCTAAAACATCTTAGCGAAGGAACCCAAGATTCAGGGCAACTGACACACCAACTGGCCCTTTCTTCAGCCACGTTGCCCATTCGGCATCAGATACGACACCGGCACCACTGAATGGGTCATCCAGCTCGAGAGCATCCGCACACTTGCCGAAAAGAAGGGCTTTAGCAGCAAGATTGAGGGTATGGCCAAAGCAGCGCACGCGTCGGCGCTTGCCATCAAACCCGAGGAGTCCACCGAGCGTGTCCATTGCTGTATCGTTATTGGCAGCGTTGTCGAGGGTTGTGTACCCTACTTTGTCTCGAATGCCAAAGAGATCGATGACTGTGGATACTTCTGCCGCAATGTTCTCGCCTGTATGCCGTTTCGATATCTCAGGTAGACCGAGGACAATTTTCAAGGGACGATTCTGCTCATCTCTGAAGAAACACGCAATTCCACACAGACTCTGTCGATTTCGAGCAGTCCAGCCATCAAAAGAGAGATGCACCAGGCCCGGGCAATGACGCAGAACTCCAATAATGGTATCTCGGTGTTTGTAGTACTCGGCAATGATCTTATTTCGAATGGAATCTCCAGTTACATGGGCCTTGCGTAACGCAACGGATGGATTCAAGTATTCGAAGACGGCGCGTAACTCCGGGTCCTCGGCATCAGTGAAGGGCCTATTAGTATTGACAACCCACTGAACAACCAGCTGCTGGAAGTGGTCTCGGTCAAATCCTTTGATGAAGGAATTGGCAATAGCTTGCTCACGGGGTTTGGCTGCGTCCAGGCCGAAGTGTTGGCTAATCGACTTGTGTCTCCCACCGCGCCCATCCCTCTCTGCCATCAACTCTGCCTTCCGCTCTGCCGCCGACTTGGTCTTCTCTCCCACTGGCGCGCAGATGTGGTGAATCAGATAAACGTGTTCCATGGCATTTTGAATACCGACGGACGTGATGGAAGTCGGCTTGGGGCGATTCTGCTTGATACAAGGTCGGCACACCCATCGACGTTCGGTCACGTTCTGGATATCGTAACCAAAGCGCCAAATCCATGATCGTGTTTCTTTGGTGCGCTCAGACAAGGTATAGCCTTTAAAATGGGTAAAGAGTCGGTTTTCATATGCAGTCTCAGGTGTCGACTCCACCAAGGGTAGGGGGTCTGCTCCGGACATGTTGGACGCGTTTGTCCTTCCAAAAATGCGGTTGGGTGGAGAATTTCGGTAGGTAAACACCCCAAATTAGGTACTGGACAGGGGTTTTCCGGGAGGGAGGGGTTCTGCCGCCCCTGGGTAATGCCCCACCTAGTACTAGCACGGGCCATATCAACATGATCAACATCGTGTACACGGAGATAAAGGGGTGTGAAGTGATGTTGATGTGTATCAACATTCCCATTTTCGATGTGATGTGTATGTTGACAAGATGTTGATCAACATGTGTAATACACATGTGGAAAATGTGAAGTTGATCGGAGCCTTGGTGTCAATAAAATGAGGTAAAACAAGACAGGCAAGATGGTACAAGTCAGCCAAACCAGTCTCAGCCAAGCTCCGCTGACAATGCTGTGCATCCACATCCTCGTCAGCGTGGTATACTTCTATGCGAGCTTATGAAGTACAGTACTGGCGATGCTTTGGGATGCTGCAATGCTATGAAAAAGTCGTAGTGCTCTTGAATCAATGTGCGGTGGAGCGCAACAAGAGCATGATACTGTTCCCTATCAAGGCTAGGATTCGATATCTGGGCGGAGTCCTCTTCTGTGCATTTGAATTCGACCACCACCAAGCCGGCATATATGCCCGGTCGCTTCGGTTACTGCTCCTGGAAAATCGGAGCGGTATCAGGCTCCTTGAGCATCGGTAGCGGATTGGTTGGTAAGTCTGCACTGTCGGCTTGACCTCTGGGGCAACGGCAATGACGGCACCGTTTTCTGGGCTGTTGACTGTAGCTGCCTTATGCTCCGCGTTGTTCACTTCGGTGGCAAATTCTCGAAAGGAAATCACTAGGAAGGGCCTCCCAGAATTGTGGAAAAGCTGTTGAAGCTCCTTAAAACATTTTGTATTTAGAGTCGACTCCATACTGATGATTTCACTTGAGTGGCCAAGACAGCAAGGGAAAATTGAGTGAAGAGGTTGAGAAGTGTGGTAAAGTAGATCAGGATAGTGGGAAAGTGAGTCCGCTTATATGAGTCCGACTTGCAACAAGAGGGAGGGAAGACCATGCTCCTGGAGCTCGCCAGACAGACGTGCACGTTTTCTGGGCGACTGTACAAATTCTTCCGAAGCACTAAGAAAAGTTGACCGTTTGATCGAAGTGAAAGTGCCGGGCAATATGAAGAATCCGGCAAGCATAAACCAGCATGCCGCCGCTGCCGCAACGTTATATCGACGCGTATCAAAAAACATTCACTATACACAGGTTACAGTCTAATTTCATTAAAGCTATAGAGTTCTAATGATTTTATCTTTTCATCCTTCCAGATCGAGTTTAAGTAAGCCTTCGACTTCCGGGTGTGGAGAGCGTGCTCTGACGCGGTGTCTTGTGAGATTAGCTTATCTAGAGTTATGGTGAAAGTGACTGTTATTTCCACCTTGTAGCCTTGCTCGAGAGCCATCATGCTCATATCGTGCTGCCACGCCCACCCTTCTGGCATTTTCCATGTTGCTTCATCATCAAATAACACAATGTAATTGATATAGTCAGGTATGATATCGGTGTAGGCTTGTAGGCTTCCAGCGAAAAGGAGTAGGCCATGGGGAGAAGCTAGACCCTGGAGTCGCCAAGTTGGAGCTAGGCGGATCAGTGATTATTCAAGGTCAAAATAGAGCTGTATACTCACGCGGCGTATCGTCATTAATCACGAGGTAAAGACGACCATCGGCGTCGAATTCGGATGCCATATTGTTAGAGTTGCGTAAGACGTCATCTCGTTATAAGCCGCAGTAAGAAGAGAAATTAGAGTGAGACATGGGGAGGGGGGACGAGATATTTAAATAGTCGAATAGCAAGGGTGGTAACTGAGCACCCAAGGCAGACGCATTGTAATAATGCGGTTCCCTGGGAGCTATCCCCAACAATCACATCACTCCCAAGTCGATTTCGACGGTCTGTAATCGTTATCTTTGCCCCAGAGAAGAGTCATTCGGGCTCTGCAGACATTGCAGGAATTGACAATATATCCACGGCCATCTTGCTCAGGCTCGGGTAGTTTTTCTGCTGCGTCTCCTCTAGCCACCATGCAAGGGCGCTCGTAAAACCATAAACCCGTTCAGACTTGCAATAACGCTTGTATTTGTCCGTGATGAGTGACGGCTGCAGGTGCTTGTTCCGCCAATTCAAGAACTCGTTCGTGGTCGCCGATGGGACCTCGCAGAGTGGAAGAGGTGATTCCACAGGCTTATATTCGTTCCACAGCGCCTCAAGCAGCTCCTTCGACGACTCAACCCACTCCTTTTTCCAGTTCTCCTGGATGTAGTGCCATTTATGCGAAGGGTGGAGCACGATAGCTGCAACGTAGGCAGGTGATTCATCAGTAAGGCGGTAATACTTGTCCATCTTCGCCCAGCCCGAGTTATACATCGGTGCCATCACCGGATCGTAGACATTTGCCTCCTTGCCGGCTTCGAATTGTGCCAATACGAAGTCCATAGCCAGGAGGACATTGTCGAGTGTTGCAAACGATGATTCGAGAGCCTTAGTCGTCATCTTCAGCTTCTCTAAGAAGGACTTGATCTTCTCCAAGATGGTCCAGTCCTCTGAAGAGAGCTCGTCTCCAGCGCAGTCTGCCAGGCGAAGTCGCCGTGCCCCGTCCTAATTGCCAGGTACTTCTGGAGCGGTGATGGCGAGGATGATGATGATGATATTGTTTTACGCCGGGGGCCGCACCGCAAGCGGTACGACCAGACCTTGATCTCAGAGGGTACAGGGCGTGTCTAGCTAGGTAAGGGATATCCCCTTTATAACAATCAAGTCAACCCATTAGACAAATCTCATCCAGTGATGCTAAGCCAAAGCCGTTCTCGCTATTTTCCTACCGCCGGTTGTAGGTCCATAACATTCCACCAAGCTTCATTACTACCTGGATTCCCAAAAACTGAGAGGGAAACCTCGTAGGGGAAACCTCTCAGGGTAGTGTAGCGACCGCCGTCGTGTCGTTTCGAGCAGGGAGGTGTGGTAGTCCTCGCTGTTGCCGGTTGGCCTCGAAGGTCGAGCGGGGAGGAGGTAGTAGTCCTCGCCGTTGCGCGGGGGGGAAGAAGCCATCACGCCTTCCCTAACGTTGGATATAGATGGGGCAAGGTCTACTCCAAGTTCGTGATGGCCACGCGAGGAGGTGCGTCGTCTCGTCGCTTGCGCAGTTGTCGGATCTCGAAAGCAAGTTTCGAAGTTTTCGCGTTTTTGACCGCTTGTTAGGCCAAAGTTGTGCGTGCCATAGTAAAATGGCGTAATTTCTAGCAGGGTGCTAACAGCGGCGTGCCAAGAAATTAAGAGTCGAGGGGAAGGTGGTGATGGCGAGGAGGCGGTCCGCAGCGGACCGTCTAAACGACGATGTGGCAACTGCGGCGAGACTGGGCACAATGCGAGAACTTGTGAGAAAGATGTAGAAGAGTCTAGTCATTTAGATTCCGAGTAAATAATAGCTCTTTTTTAAGCGGTCCGCAGCGGACCGCCCAAATAGTCGGTTTGGGTGGTGTAGATTGAGGTTGATCCTGCATGGTTGGCGGGAAAGCCGATTTTCCCACCAAAAGTCGTCTACTTCGGACTGGCACTGCAGCTACGCCAACCAGTCTAAATTAATGAAATCAATTGAAAATAAGCAATTAAGAACAGTTGGCACCAATTGGTGCCAATTTCAATTAACCATTTTGCCCTGGGTGGATGCTGGGGTTGATGAAAGTTGGCCAAGTTGGTAAAATTGATCGGGCATGTGATATGATCGGCTGACTGGTGAACCACGTTATACTTTATTAACTATGAGAATCCGGGCGTTTCGAAAACGGGTCGTGGACGACCACGCCTACTAGATGATCGCGATACAAGACATATGCTGCGTTCTATTGCTTCTGATCCCTTCATGTCGATATCGCAGATCATCTCAGACTGTGGTCTTGACAGCTCAATTCCGACCGTAAGGATGGACCTCTTGACTAAGGAACAGTTGCTGAGTTTTAGCGTATTGAATAGTTAAGTAGTTAGAATGATGCGAAATTGACACGAAAAACTAGGACGCGATCTGTACCAAAAACAAACCTACCCACCAAAACTTTAAGTTTTCAGACTAGCACTGCAACACTACCACAACAGTCCCGTATAAGTCATCTTTAGTCAAGTCTAAAGCCGAAGACAAAAGGTTGAAGTCAATACCATAAAGACTTTCCGACGCTGGGTTATCTATGCACGGACCATCCTTAACACACATTTGTGACTCCATAGGAATCACGAAAGACTAAGACGTGGCCCTTTCTACCTCCCTCTCGAGCGTATTCCTAGGACCACCTCTCGAATGCCAGCGGCTCCCTTCAAACTGGCCACGAAGAGGGTTGTCATGCATAGCCTTCATCACCTCACTTGATACCATTATCACTTTTCATCCAAAGCTTTGCCGGTAAAAACCTGGTCCTCACCATCAGAAAAATCCAGTCTTGGTCCCAAATTGACAAAAAGACATCGCAGGAGAATTCTCTGGTGGGGATATTTGTAAAGAACGGCGAAGGTATCGGTTCAACACACAGGCCCGTTCACTGTTTGTAAAACGAGAGCTTGTAGTCATCCGTAGCTTGGGAGCTGTTGAGTTCTGTGTCTGAACCAAATTCTTGATAATTGGGAGAATCTCGGCGTCGACGCTTAGGTGTATGAGATGAGGTATCTGATGTGAATGACTGCCCAGGACCGGATGTCTCCGCACGCTGCGGTCGCTTGGCGCGGGTCATACTTCGCGTTTGTACCCCTTTCGATGAACGAGTGCGCAGGGTCTATTGGCGCTGTCAACGAATATTCTAAGCTGAGGAGGGGAGAAGAAAAGGGGGGAGCTCTGGCGGTCCTCTGGCTCGCAAAGTCTTGACGCGACTGTGGGGCTAAGGGTTAGGGTCCTTGTGACGGCTGGTGGCTTGCCTACCGTGGCTGCCGTCACACACGCCACGTAGGCACATAGCCGAAATCGAGCGTTTCCGTTTAACAAAATTTGATTCAAAATCTAACTTAAAATCTAGAAGGAAGTCTAAAAGAAAATCTAGAAAATCTAGCTTAGCTTATTAGACGAATAGCTCCCAGGGCCCCGGGAGGGGCTTCCACCTGGTTTGCAAAGTCAGGTGGCTGCATCAAATGCTGGCTGACCGTTGCTGGCGTACCCTGGATCTCGGGCAGCTGCGCCATTGGCTGATGGCCTAGGTTGGGGAGCCTTCCTGCAGCACGGTCCGCGACCGGCCAGCCACGGTCGACATGACAGCCACTGTGATCCTGAGCGGGGATGCTGCCTTGCGTTTGATCACAAGGCACTGATCGACGTCGCCATGCTGCGACGAATGCCGCGGGGGTTGTGGCACACTGCATGGCAGGCATGGCAGGCGGCCGCATGGACCTTTGGCGGCCCACTAAACGTTGCCTTCTGGTGCCACGGCGCTTCTGTGAGACACGCCCAACCAGCCGCACTACTACAGGCGGCAGCAGCGCATCATGCGACTTTATGGGTGTCCACGATTAAGCATGGCCCATCCAGAGCCCGCAGCAATGTCTGGTTGCGTTCACCCTGCTCAGAGCCGAGGCGAAAAAGAAGACAGCGGAGCCAGTTTGCCCAGCTTCTTTCTCGTCCAATGAATCCTTGACACGATGCCCCGCGACACTGATATTGTGGCTTTGTCGACGTAACCCATCCGGAGCCAGTAGAATCTTAGCCAGCAGTCAGCTGATGCACGTTGTGGTGCCTGTCTTACACCACGTCATCGAGGTTGCAGAACGAAAGCGACACTTAAAGAGCAATAGGCCACGCCATGCCCAACTAAATCTTTCGTCGCCTTGTCTGTCAACAGGCTCCTCCTCATTCTCGCTATTTAATATTATTACGATCATTTCAAAAGATGCGATTTACAACCCTGGCGCTAGTACTCGCTGGTATAACCCCAGCGATAGGTGGCCCAGCTGTCTCTGTTGCGTGTCACGTTGCCTGCGCAACTGCCCTCACGGCGTGCATCGCCTCCGGGTTCTATTTTCCCCCTATGATCGCACAATGCCAAGCGGCATATGGTGTATGCCAGCTCGCCTGCACATCGAGCGCATTCCTGCCAACGCCATGATGGTGTGCAATACTGGGTTCGTTGCCACTTCTGTGGTATTAGACTGTACGTAGTCTCTCGATTCAAATGCGTTGTCAATATTACCTTTTCTTCAAACAAGGCTAAATGTTAATCCTGAACTGAGTTTGACAGGAACATACCCTAATTCATCAAGACAATCATGGATCCATCAAGAACAGGACTCAACGAGAGAAAGCGGGCAGATCTAGGGTGGTGGCTCTAGGGTGGCATCACGGGAGGGAGAGAACGACCCAACGAGAGAAAAATCTTTTATTTGATCCTCGACGTTACAAAGGAAAACAGCTTATGGCCTGGCTTCTGTTAAAGCAGTAAGGAGATAGAGGAAGTCAAGGAGATATATCAATACTGCGAGGGATACTTTAGTCTGGCTAGGGATATAGTTAAGTTTTAGAATGGTTTTCTAAGCAATCTAGAAAGTATAGTTTTATTATGATTCTACATTTCATAGTGATTACTGTTAGCCTTCATAGGCTGACGACATGATGGGATGACTGCTGTAGGTGTCTAAAAGGGCAGTCCCTGGTTGCGAGGCAGCCCATGAGATACACAGCCAGGCCATGGTAATCCCACGTTCCTTCAGAACTAGTCCACATCAGAGCTAATCATCCAGACGTCACAACACAAATCGAGGGATGATGATCACAGGTTTAAGGCAGTGGCGTCAGCTCTCAAGGCGACGTAAGGTTATATAGCCACAACTAGACCAAGAATGAGCCAGGAGCCTGCTAGGTCTCCACTGCGACTTCCTAGGAATTCGCAGTGGGTCACAGAAACCGGAGGCATAGGGGCAGTCTTGTTATGTTGGTTGGTCCAGCCACACACCAGCCGTGGCCAAATGATCACCGGAGGGGTATGCGACCTATAAAGACTATGCTGTCCCCTCGAGCTGGAGAGGATGCCCTTCTCCCTTTCTTTCACCTCTTCTCATCCTCCTTTCCGAACTCGATACGACTCCTGAGCCTCGTGGCACCATGATGTCGGCTCAGGTAATGAGGTTGTGCCATGAGATCACCATGAAGCTTAAAGTTGGAAGTGAAAGGTGAGAATGGACGGAAGATGGGATTGACCAGGTTTCTGGTTACACGGGGAGGGGGGGGGTTACGGCGAGGGATTAAACAGGTACCAATCCAGTGTTGCTAATAATATGACAATAAAACAATATACGGCAATACATACAATACAATATCAAGGAACGCTCATAACCCGCCACACAGGAGCTTGATAGCTCGGTATCCAAGCGAGCCAGCCTGAAGAACCGTATACGGAAAGAGCACGGTCGTTATCACAGTAGACAGCTTTCATAATGATCTCTTCAGTCTTCAATCTGATTATTCCATCCAACACCTCAATGGCCCAACCGCCAATGATCATTACTACTGACAAGCGTATTACGCTAAAGATCAAGAGCCATTGAAACCGTCACAGCTAAGACATACCTCACAACACCATGAAGGTTCTGTGTGATTATCAATACTGATAATAGTAGTTATTACTTACTATAACTAATATCTTTGTTCGAGGCTCCGTCGAGGATGGCAGTCTCTGAAGATATCGTACAGTCAGCGCTCGGCTCCATATGGTTGATTTTGGCACCGCTTCAACCGCCTGGTCCCTTGCACAGTCATAGTTACTTACGTGATAGAGAATTTCCAAAAGTGTTATCCAGGGGTACCATATTTCCGTCTTGCGATGGCAGCGGATACCTCTCCGCATCGGACTGTGTTATCCATCGCCTCGACCGGCTACCATAAGGAGCTGAGTGAGCTCCGTAAGAGCTCCCGAGAAGCTTCGGGAAATGTCTCTTAAAGAAGGGCTTGGCGAATATCAGACGTGCCTACATGTGGGCATACTGACGAATGCAGGCCGATACCGAAAAGGCGACAGCTAGCAGCTGGATTGGGTTTAGCTTCCAGGAGCTACCGTAGGAACAACAACTGGCAACATACCCAGGCGAGAGCTAACAGAACTAGGTAGACAAGTTAGAGGTGGCTTGAACAGTTAATTGTGGCATTTTCGCAGCTTACGATCTGCAGGCCCTCGCACGCGGGTGATACCAAGCGTGGTATAAAACCGCAATGCCACGAAGCATGTTGAGAAGAGTGCGAGGGCGATACTAGTGGCCGTGTTGACCAGTGCCGAGCTGGGCGGATCATCGAAGTTGGACACAACACCTGGTGGGGGTGGCACGGCGCCGATGGTCTCGTTTGACGACATGTTTCGATGACTCGATTCGGGGAGGGAAGTGGCATTAAAAGTCTAGAAACTTGGCACACGCAAATCTTGTATCTGCAGAGAAACTTGGAGCCGGGGAGAAAGACAGGTCTCGAATCCCCTTGCATGGCTTCCGTACTCATCCTCTTTATAACTCTCCGCCGTCGCTCGTCCCTCCTCCTGCCCGATCAAAGCACTGAAGTCCTCTACAACAGCCCGCATTTGTTGGGCATTGTTCTGCTTTCCAAAGCGCAAATCCCTTCCGGATGGAGTACCCTGCAACATTGCTTTACTGCGCAGCTGAACCAGTTGCACAAGGTTCCTTGGAGTCCCGAGGTGCCACACAATCAGCCGTTGTGGTGGAGGAGCTTCTCGTTTACAGCAATAGTTGCATTATCCCGGCGCCCTAGCGACAAGGTAGGCTAATACACGGGAACGACACTGGTGAAACCGCTCACTTTTGTGTGGCGTTCAGCTATAGACAGGGCCTAGCGATAACATTGGCAGGCTAATGCACAGAATGACAATAGGTGAATCACTTGCTTGGTGGCATTGAGTCCCCGGAGAAGGCCTCTGCTGACTAACATTGACCGTATCCTACGACCAGTCACGGAATGATGCTGTTGAACTACTCGCTTTGGTGTGGCATTCAGCCCATGAACGGGCGCGGCGTTTGGTGTCGAACGCGCCCATGGCTCTTACTGGTACAGTATGATCACACGGTATCTTGCAGCTGTAATGTTAGGACACGGCTACGTCTGTGTAGCTTTAGGGTTAGTGTGATTGAGACGCGTTGCATTCCTAACACCCGGGGAATCCGGGCGGCGTTTGCCGTAGAAGTTCCAATTGGCGGGGAGGTTTGCCGAATGACAAGGTCAGCTTTAGTACTCTCCCCTCCATACGGAGTGGGCTCCCCTTTCACTTATCAGCAGACTATTCTCATTCACTGGTTTCCTGGCATCGTTCGCCCGCAAGACATATCTCCTGCACGCCCTACGAAAGCTTATGGCTTGTCTGCATAAACCTCCTTGCGCTGTCGGCCGAACATGCAGTCGATATTCATCTGTTCCGAATCCACGAATTTGGGAAGCGCTATAACTCGAGTTTCATTGCAACTCTTGACTCCGCGGCCATAGGTTTCGATGCGCTCAAGGTAGACCGTCCTGGCTCGTGAATCAATACTGAGAGTGTCGACAGCCAGTTATCTCAACCCCTTTCGACGGAGCACAATTTTCAACCTTTTACTTGTACAAGGCCTCAAGCACGGCCTAAAAAGATCGTGTGCACACAGTATAAATGTGGGGTGATATTGCTTCCTCATTTTCGAACTAATGCACTCGGGGATGCAAAAATGCGATCCGCGGTGGCTTCGTAGGGCCCAAAGCCACAATAGCCAGTGTGGAAAGAGCTTCGCTTTCCAAAGCACATGCAGCTTCCAGTTAACGTTGGAGAGTGTTTGCTCCATGCTGGAAGGGCGGCGGAAAAGCAATGCTCTAGCAAATACCGTAGATGCCTAGTTTATCGCCTCTTACTGACCGGCCAACTTAACGCCGTGACACCTGCTCTTTTCTCTCGAATACTGGTGCCCTATCACCCGGTCTGCTCGCGTCGACGATAGGGCCCCAGAAACCAGGGTTAACTCAACTGGACCCTTGAATCGTTTTTAAACGTACCCGGTTCTCCGCTAAGAATAGCCTATTGATAATCGTCAGCCTATATGACAGTAGACCAATCTGGGCTTTGCCACAATGGTTGGTGATATTGATGCCCCTTTTCAAATCCAAAGAATGCCACTCACACCCAGTATGGATTCGGAAATTAAAGATTCAACCTTGCGACGCAGCTCTAATTCCGCATTTGTCTTCATCATCTCATACTCGCCATCTAATCCATCTTGCTGTATGCGGAGCTGTACCTGTTTGGCAATGTGTCCATGGACCAATCGATTCAACATTTGGACCGTGTCATTCAACTTGACCGTGAAATCTTGCGCTCCTTCACGTAGCTGCGCATCGAGTTCTTCCTTTTGCCGAGAATACTCGACGTCCAGGCGCCTCCGCTCCATTGTGTGCTCTGTTTTCAAGCCATCAAAGCGCGAGTCTTGAGGGCCTGGGAGGATGCTCAGATTTCCGATAGACGCCCTGACCGGGATCCCCATTCTGGGTGTGCTCGGGACGCTCAGGACGACGTCCCTTTTGGAGAGGTTGACATAGCATTCCCATAACACCATTGCCCGAGTTCCCAGTGACAACTGGACCTCTTATTTTTGACTGGGACACGAGGCTCACTCAATTTTTGCCCGAATATTCTTTCGCCCAAGGCTTTGAATCAGTTGGTCCAGATACAACGTACCTAGCTGGAATCTATCAGTCAACGCGGACAGCCTCATCTCAGGGCGCACATGTTTCCGATGCATTGCCACGAGTACCTGTAATGGCATCGATGATTGACAGGAGAATAACTCACATGATATCCTAATAATACATAGCCCCAAATCGCATTGCATCGGCGTATCTTCACGAAAGAATTCTTTTACACGATGGGAGCAATACCTCACGATACGCCGAAGAAAAACCAATTAATTGGTGCAGTCAAATTTGCAGATTCACTGCCTACACGTCATTTTCGAAGCGATATCTTTAAGCAGTTTGGATTTGGCAAGACTGCTGGCTGGAAGGCCCTCCGTGAGGCTCACCCTGATCACCGTACCTTCAACAACGCCTTTCAAGAGACTCGAGGACGCCCACGAGCCCTCTCAGACGACAATCTTGCTGTTGTCCTGTAATTGGATAGGAAATCCATATGAATATAGTTCCTACAACATCGCTAAAGTACTGTACTTTGTTTACAAGCTGGTACTTCTTGACGTGTAAGGCGGGTCTTGGGTTTGAAGATGTACAGTTCCTTCAATTTCATTCCACCATAAAACATTATATTTAGGTAATATAGTACTGTAATGTATCATAGGGGGGCCGAAGATGAGTAGCAGCCGTGCCTGGGTTACCCTCATTGACTCCATCACAGGCACTGGGCAGAAGAACAGGTCAAAGAACAGGTCGAAGAAGAGCCTGTGGCTGAAGAAGAGGATATTTATGGCGTTAGTGATGAAGAGCAGAATGCCGAAGTTGAGGCGGAGGTAGCAGTGGAGGTTCCAGCCGAGATTGTCACGAGATCAGGGCATTAAATCAACAAGTCAACTAGATACGCAGGTTGAGCATCTTCAGAGCTCCAAAATCGTATGCGAATTGCCTCGGTAAGGGCAAACTGCAATCCTCTGCCCGGACAGCCCAGGCGTGCAATCGCTGCAAGGTGTGTCATCGTCGCTATATTGCTTCTCTTTTCATCTCATCAGGGATGCTGTACTTACGTAGACCTTAGAGGACTTGCAAAAGTTGGTTATCATTAGTACTTTAGTTTATAAGCAGACTCCCGTTGCAGACATTTCTAAAGGACCGGGACCTTAGAGAATATAAAAAGCCGGTCGATTTCAGGCATAAATTTGAAGTCTACGAGAGCAGATCATCCTCACTCAGCTTTTATAAATGTTCTTTAGGATAATAAAATCAAATTACGAGCCAAAAAATATATACTCGCCTTGCTTTAGCAACCTTCTTCTCGAGGTCAAGATGAAGGTCAGTCTTATATTTTCCAACCACCCGAGTCTCCTCTCCTTGCTAACTAACAAGCGCCCCAGTGCACCATCTTCGTCGCCTTTGTGGCCACTCTGCTTCCTCGCGCGGCCTTTTCCGCCCCGGTCGCCGTCTCCATCGCGGCTATGGAACCGGGCCACTCTGGATACAAAAGCTACGTGGGCGCCGCGGCTCGAGATGAGCTCTCCACCGCTGGCCGCTCTGGCTATAACTCGGTGGGGACCACCGCGCGGCGCGCCACTATAGCCACCAACACTGATGGTCGCTCTGGGTACAACTCTGTTGATGTTACCAGCCGGGCGGGTCTCACTGATTTCACGACTGACGGACGGTCTGGCTACAACTCTGTTGAGGTCGCCGAGCACAACGGTGTTATGAGCGCTGAGACTGACGGGCGGGGTGGTTGCAACTCTGGATCCACTGAAACGAAAGTCACCACAGACGCGGAGACAGACGGTCGATCAGGTTATAACTAGAACCACGACCAGTGCTCCTTCCCGATTTGGGGGCTGATAGAGAAAATACCCGCTGTATAAGGCAAACAAAGACGCTATCATCTGTACGGAAAAGGCGCTCTTCATCACTGAGCTTGGCGGTCATACTTTCCCCTCTAATGAAACGAATGAAGCATATTGCCAGCATGGGGTGATAGCGAGGGCAAGGTTGAGGCAGCAGATGTTTCTGGGGGAGCTAAAGCAGAAAATTTCACCGTGCTCCCTATACAAAGCATTATTTTTGAAGATTGGAGTGATGAGAGAAAAGTCAGCCATAGTGGCGAGTGAGCAGATTGATCATTTAAAGTGGATAAGCTCATCTCTTCCGCACGCACGGGGCTAATTCAGTGAATACTACGTTTTTGTAGTCGGCCAGAGCCTTTGCATGCTATACTTGGCCAATGCCTTCATTACTGCTGATTAAATGGGTTGGTTTAAGGAACGGGAGTCATCGTGGAAGGGCTGACCCCAACATTCAAGCCTCGTTGTATGCCTCAGTAATGGCGTTGAGGCCGATGGCAGCTTCGATAGCGCCGTACAAAATCCCCTTGGTGGATATTATTGAGCGTTGCAGGATCAGCTTGGATTGAGATTGAGATTTACACAATATTTTCCCACACTTTACCACTCAAGATTGCATTTGTAAGGGTCAAAATACCGAGAGAGTCCAGATCAACGTGTTCATACTCTGCTCAGGATACATCATTTATTACTCCATCACAGGTCCCAAACTTCTTAGAAAGAAAATCCCCTCCATTTATAAAATGGAGGAATGAGATGTATAGGTTATAGCTGAAGTACAGTTAAGCAAAGGCGTTGTACCTTGTGAAACTGATCACATTTAGCACGGTAACTTTGGCCAAGAGTGTCTGGAAATTTCGTGGGCCTTTGACATAACTAGTTAGACCTATTGTATTTATTCGTCTTGGCTCGGCTTTGCGATGCGCTAGGCAGAACTCGAGAGGGGATCACGGCTGGGATAGCTGCCTAGGCATGGCTGACAATCCCTCGCCGTAAATCTGCCTTGCCAACACAGCTTCAACTGTCAGATTATCACCCTTTTAGGTATGTGGGACGTGTAATTATGGTCCAATTGATGGGGTGGTAACTGTGTGTATTGTGATGATCTCTTGTCTTGGTTCTCTCGTGCGACCCCACCCGTTGGGGGGCTGGTTTTGTCATGACGGACATATTGATGCCTCAGGCATACACCTCTTGGCTACCCGTCACATCTGACACCGTGAATCGGCGTACACTAGCGTGTTCGAGCGGAGAGCCGGACCGATACAATGCTACAACTGCCAGGAGCTCGGCCACAAGGCTTTCTCGTGCAGCAAGAATCGGGTATGTGCGAGGTGCGCTGCCGAAGACCACCATCATAGTGAGTGCCAGACGCAGGTACCCAAGTGCGTACCCTGTGGTGGACCGCACGAGTCGTTCAGTCGCAGCTGCCCGAAACTCTACCCTACTCGGCATGAGTAGAATATTCCAGGTCATCCAACTGAATGTAAGAAAACAGGACACGGTACACGAGAGCCTAATGAACGATACGCGACTCCAGGATTTTGCAGTTGTGGCAGTCCAAGAACCACAGGCATGGAAAAGTGACGGCAAACTATTAACAGTCCCTATGGGGCATCCCAGATGGATTAAAATGGTCCCTACGATTTGGAGAGATGGCAGATGGCCGATCCGGAGCATGTTGTGGGTGAATAGGGACTTGGGGGCCGACCAAGTACCAATACAGTCCTCGGACTTGACAGCAGCAGCCATACGACTTCCGGACCGAATAATGTTGGTTGTGTCAGTGTATGTGCCGGGACGCAAGCCCCAGGCTCTTCGAAATACATGCCATACCCTGCACCAGGTGATCCTCGACCTCAGGAGCAGGTCAGGGATGGCGGTGGACGTCATTCTGGCCGGAGATTTTAATCAGCACGACCGGCTATGGGGAGGAGACGACGTGGCCTTGGCAAGGCAAGGCGAGGCCGAACCGATTATCGACGTCATGAACGAGCACGGCCTATGCAGCCTCCTCCCGAGAGGCACAAAGACATGGCAAGGCCCCGACAAGGAAAGCACAATCGACCTGATGCTGGCGACGGCAAAACTGGCAGACGAAATGGTGACGTGCTCCATACACCCGACAGAACACGGATCGGACCACCGGGCGATCCAAACGACGTTCGATCTCGCGATGCCTGATCGGATTGTCACGGAAAGACTGTCGTTCAAGAACGCACCATGGACAACAATCAGAACCAGGGTGAAGAAAAATCTCCGAGAGCTCCCCTGGACTGTCGGTGTGCAGGAGCAGACAGACCAGTTAATGAGGGTCGTCCTCGAGGCGATCCACGATCTGACACCCCGAGCACAACCAGTACCGTACGCGAAGCGCTGGTGGACGAAGGATTTGACAGGACTTCGGCGGGTGTACACATTCTGGCGAAATCAGGCCAGGGCACAGCGGCGAGCAGGCCAAGTGAGGCCCGACCTGGAAAGACGGGCCAAGGAAGCATCCAAGGAGTACCATGATGCCATCCGGAAACAGAAAAAACTGCACTGGGACGACTTCCTGGCAGAAGATGTCAACATATGGAAGGCGGCCAAGTACTTAAAACCAGAAACAGGTGTTATGGACGACAGGGTGCCCCCTTTGAAGAGGGAGGACGGTTCCACCACGGAAGATACGGTGGAGCAGGCAGAGGAGCTGCTCAGCACGTTCTTCCCCCCGTTGCCGGCTAAGATTGACGATGAAGGCGAGCGACCGCAACGGACGGAAGTGCACATGCCAGACCTCACCATGGAGGAAGTTGAAGAAAAAGTGCTAGCAGCGAAACCTTGGAAAGCACCTGGAGAGGATGGTCTGCCAGCAATGGTGTGGAAACAGCTTTGGCCAGTGGTTAGATACCGTGTCTTGCACCTTTTCGACACTTCCCTCAGGGACGGTGTGGTACCCCACCAGTGGAGGAGTGCGAAGATCATCCCGCTAAAGAAAGCAGACAAGGGAGACTACACAGTGGCCAGGGCATGGAGACCGATATCCCTGCTGTCAACACTGGGCAAGATACTCGAGGCAGCCGTTGCAGAGCGGGTATCCTATGTAGTGGAAAGCTATGGACTGCTGCCTGCAAACCACTTCGGGGCAAGGAAGCGAAGGTCAGCCGAACAAGCACTGATACTGCTGCAGGAGCAGATCTACAAGGCATGGAGGGCCGGCAGGGTGCTCAGTCTGATCAGTTTCGACGTCAAGGGTGCTTACAACGGAGTGTTCAAAGAACGACTACTGGAGAGGCTGAAGGCGAGAGGCATACCTGGTGGACTGGTGAGATGGATTGACGCCTTCTGCTCTGGACGCATGGCCACCGTGGTGGTAAATGGGTACAAGTCACAGCTACGGGAGTTGCCACAGGCAGGTCTCCCGCAAGGATCACCACTGTCGCCGGTGTTGTTCCTGTTCTTCAATGCAGATTTGGTGCAGAGAAGAATCAACGCAAGAGGTGGTTCGATGGCATTCGTGGACGACTACTCAGCCTGGGTGGTGGGACCAACAGCGGAGGAGAATCGAGCCGGCATCCAATCAATTATAGACGAAGCACTGGGCTGGGAAAGACGGAGCGGTGCGACGTTCAACGGAGACAAGACGACCATCGTGCATTTCACGCGAAACGCCGCGCGTACCAGCGACAAAGCGTTCATGATCAAAGGAAAAGTAGTCAAGCCCAAGGCGAGCGCCAAGATCCTGGGAGTGGTCATGGACGCGAAACTGCGGTACAAGGAACACATAGCTAGAGCCGCCGCAAAGGGGCTCTCGGCTGCTATGTGTCTGAGAAGACTGAAGATGCTGTCACCGCGGACTGCGAGACAACTGTTCGTAGCAACAGTAGCTCCCACCATGGACTATGCGTCCAGCGTGTGGGCGCACTCATGTGGCATTAGAGAAGCTGCTTGGCTGGACAAGGCACAGATGGTCGGAGCACAGGCGATCACGGGGGCTTTCCGGACCGTCGCAACGGCGGTGGCAGAGGCCGAAGCTAGCATCCAACCGGTGCAAGAACGGCATGCGCAAGCGGCAACAAGGTTTTGGATCAACCTCCGGACCCTTCCCAGGACACACCCGTTGGCGACACTGAAAGTGAAAGTGTGTCGCCGATTCGTATCGCCGATGCAGAGGGTTGCTCAAGTACAAGGGGAAACAGCCACTGAACGAATGGAGATCATTCGGGAGTACGCGTTACCGCCATGGAGGAACCGTATCCCGGTGTCGTGCGACCCTGACCGGGAGAGAGCGGTGGAAGAAGCAAAGAGGGTGAATGGCATAGTTATTGCCACCTGCTCCTCGCAGAGAAGGGGCATGGTAGGCATGGGAGGTGTCGTACGAGATACGGCGATCAACAAAGATGACGAGGTAGTGGCCAGCTACTCCATCACTCTCGGCTTGACGGAGGAGCTGAACCTATACATCGCCGAGTTGGGAGCTATAGAGATGGTATTGAGATGTATGCCGTCTGGACTCTGCTGGCGGGATGTGACTGTCATGACGAGCAGCCGCTCCGCACTAGAAGCCATACGGCGGCCACGACAACAATCCGGCCAACAGATCATACGGCAAATATACGACCATATGAAGCGTCTCGAAGACGAGGGCCACTCTCTCCGGATGTTGTGGGTTCCAGCAGGAGAAGAGGATTTTGCGCTGGGACCAAAAGCCAAAGCAGCAGCGCGGAAGGCCACAGAAGGAGAATGCAGACCAGATGTGCCACCACATCTAGCAAGATCCACAAGGATAAGACTAGCGATAACCAAGCAGCGGCAAACAAGAACACTACCAGAAAGAGTCGGGAAATGCTCGAAGCAGATAGATACGGCACTGCCAGGCAAGCATACCCGTACTCTATATGACCCGCTGAAGAGGAAGGAAGCAGACGTACTATCACAGCTCCGCACCGGAATGGTGAGACTTAACAGCTTTCTATGCAAGATAGGAACGGTGGAATCGGACACTTGCGAATGCGGGCTAGCATCAGAGACAGTGGAACACTTCCTATTCCGCTGTGCAAAATGGACCGCGCAACGGGAAGGCATGTTGCGATGCTCACAGGCAAAGATGGGAAACCTATCATACTTCCTGGGGGGAAAGGCGGCGTCTGACGGTGACAAATGGACACCAGACATGCGGGCAGTACGGGCGACGATCAAATTTGCCATTGCAACGGGGAGGCTTGACATGGACCAGAAGCCTCAGGCACACTAACTATTCAGATTGAATCCTACTAACATCATACAGTCTCATTTTGGCAGACCGTGCTTCAGCTGCTGAGGATAGGATGCTGAACACTTGGAGAAGTTGGCCTTCAAGCAGGCCTGTCACTGCATATACATCAGATTGGACCAGTCAGTAGAGTGAAATTGTGGGGCTTCGGGTGATTATGGAAGAACCGTACGAAACGAAAATAGCTTAGCGCAAAGGCCCTCTGGGGTGTGTCCCCCCGGGCGAAATAAAATCCATCCATCCAACCCCCTCAGACTGGCAGGTACTGGGAGTCTGTAATTTCATCCCTTTTCCACTGCTTCCAGCCTGTTTCTCATGGGATCGTCCCGTAGGATGTTCTCTCCATGTCTTGTTTCCAAACTTTCTAAGCCCAACTGGTGGAGAAATCCATTCCATTTTCCAGCCGGTAATGCTTTCGTCAACCCGTCTGCCATCATTTGTGCTGTAGGTGTATATTCCACCTTGATTGTGCCTTCTTGTACTTCTTGCCTTAACCAATGATTGTGTATGTCCACGTGCCGTAATTTTGTCTTGAGTGTTGTGATTTCGGAGTTGACCAACTTGATCGTCTGGGTGTTGTCACACTCGATCTTGATTTTCTTGTCGTCCAATTCCACTGAGAGTTCAGTGAGAAGTCTGCTCACGAACAAGGTCTCTTTTGCTGCTTGAGCGAGAGCAAGGAGCTCTGCCTCTGTGGTTGATGTAGTGACCGTGTCTTGCTTGTTTGCTCTCCATCCGATCAGGCCTCCAAACAGCTGCATTGCGAATGCTTGGGAACTTTTCCGATCGAGGGTGTTGTCTGCGAAAGACGCATCGCTTGCGACAACTAACTCTTCGGTGTCCTTGAAGCATAGAGCAAGGTGTTTGGTGCTTTCGAGATAGAGCAGCACACGGTCTGCAGCATCGTGGTGTTTTTGACTCGGATTTGTCAGGAATCTTGCAAGCCGTGACGTGGCAAATGCAATATCTGGTCGTGTGGATATGGCGGCGAATAGTAGTGACCCGATCTTTCGTTGATAGGTCTGGACTTCGGCTTCGGTGGCGGCGTCTTTTCGTGGCATCAGCTCTTCGGCTGTCATGGGGACTGTGTGGGAGAGATTCTTCGTGTTAGCCAATTTGGCGATCTTCTCAATGTAGGCGGTCTGGGCCAGCCAGATCCGTCTGTTTGTTCGGTCTCGGAGAATCTCCATGCCCAGGAACCATTGAATTGGATCCCCTCCGCAGATTTTATACTTCACTTGGAGTTGTTGGGCGAGTTCATCGACTTGTTCTTGTCTATTCTTTCGGTACGCAACGATGATGTCGTCAACGTAGAAGAAGACCAGGATGCCGTTCTTGATGTAGCAACAGGGTTCGTGCGGGACTTGTTTGTAACCACACTGGGCGAGTGTCTTGGTGAACTCCTTTTGCCAAAGTAGTGGTGAAATCCGCAACCCGTAGAGTGCTTTGTTCAGCATCAGGATCGTGCCTTTCTTTTCGTATCCTCGTGGCATTCTCATGAAGATATCTTGATCGATCGGAGCATGTACGAACGCGTTCACCACGTCGTATTGGATCAGCTCGAGGTCAAACTTATTTGCGATGGCGATGAGTGTCCTGAATGACCGTCCCGCAAGAGTGGCTGCGTAGGTTTCTTGGGTTTGTCCTCGCGCTTGTTGGTCTCCGCGTACAACGAGTCGTGCTTTGCACTTCTGAAGAACGCCATGCTTGTTGAACTTGTAGACATATACCCACATGCAGTCCAGGATTTGTTTTCCTGCTGCGCGGCTGTCTTTCTTGAGGATCTCGGTCCATGATTTCATCTCGGTATGGCTCTGTAGATGGTCAGCTTCTGCTTGTCTGAACATTGGTCCAAGTGGATGGTTTTCTAGATCATTATGCCATCTTGGTGGCTCGGGGAGGTTGTTTCTTTTCAACTTCACCCCCTGACGCAAGCGTCTTTCAATTTGTGCCTTCGTCAGGTATTTTCCTTCTGACTTGGCCATCCGGGCAGATTTTGTGCCAGCGATGAATGCGGCCTGCCACGGGCTTGTCTTTTGATTTTCTTCAGTAGACGGCATTTCTTCGTCAGACTGGGTTTGAATTGTGTGTGCGAGCAGGGCTGATGGCGGCGATCGAGGAGGAGTAGGTAGCAGGGTGAACTTGGCTTCTGTGTAGGGGCCGTTTTCTCGGTCCGCCTCGGAGCGATCATCCTCTGCAGTCTCTACGTCTGCCTCCTGGATGCTATCGGCAACAGGTCCTTGAGTTTCTTCGGAGTTTTCTTCCGGGGAGTCTTCTTCAATTAGATCTTCTCCTTCCGGTTCCGGTATTGTGTTGTCGTCTGGGAGGGCGTATTTTCTTGTCCACTCCGCGAGACGATTGATGTCTGTGGTGAGAAGCTCATCTTTGAAGCCTTCCCAATTCCCATCAAACACTTCGTGCTCATTAAAGATCACGTCTCTTGTATTGACAATCTTTCCGGTAGAGGGAATCCATATCCGGTAGATGTTCGATGATCGGTATCCAACAAGGTAACCAATCCATGCACGTGGCTCGAGACGTTGACGTCCTCTTTTCTTGAGCTGTGCGTCTGAGGTCATCGCGTAGGCCTTGCAGCCAAAAACGCGAAGATGGGTTTGATCTGGTCTTGGATCTGGTCGTGGGATACCCAAGCGTTTGGCAATCGCTGAGTGAAATTGGTAGTAGGGTGTCTTCCAGTCCAGTCCGTAATTTGGTGTTCGGTTGTTGAGATAGACGGTTGTTCGTCCAATTTCGGGCCAAAGAGAGTGTGGGAGTTTTGAGCTTGTTCGCATTGCACGCATCTTCTCCTTGATCACACCCCCTGAGCGCTCGGCTCCTCCGTTTTGTGCTTGTGTGTTGGGTGCTGAGGGCTCGATCTTGATATGTTTTGACTCGAGAAATTCTCTGACAGCTCGTCTTCGGCTGAACAGTTCTCCGTCACATTCGATGATTTTGACCTTGGTGTTGTATTGCGTCTGCATCATCCCTAGAAAGGATTTCATGATGTTGAGCAGGGTTGTGCTGTCGCGGCTCTCTAAATAATAGTCCCAGCTAAGTCCTGATACTCTGCAGGTGAGCAATAGTTGCGACGTATAGTTGTTGATCCCTGGTTCATAGTCGTGAAAGTCAAGTGCTATTCTTTCACCTTCTCGTTCGAGGATCTCCCTCGGTGCTCGACGGATTTGCCTCGTGATCTTGGCTAAGGCACAGGCTTCACATTCGACTGTTGTTGGTCCCCGAATGCGCACCCCCTGAGATGAGGCAACTAGGTGCTCAAGCGCGCTCGGACCCGGATGACCAAGGCGACCATGCCAGAGGATGGCTTCGCTGGTGAGTGGTCTCCTTTTGGTGTATGTTGTGTGTTTCTTCCTCCATGTGTTGAAGGAACTTTGTATTTCGTGTGGTTGGTACTCGATGACATATTGGCCGTGAATATCCCTGAGTTTGCACAGGGTCGACCTGTCACGTCGTTTCAGTGTTGTTGGGTCATGTTCGTTATCCCAGAAGATGCCCTTCCTTCGGAGTTGTCTGAGAGAAACGAGTGTTGTGAGGAGTCGCGGGCAGAGGGCAACGTTTTCGAGGTGTAGGATTGTTGGTCCAGTGCGGACCGGCATTGTGCCGTATGCGCGTACTGGTAGTTGTCTGTCTCCGGCCCACAGGTAGTCATCGTGTGTGGCTGGTCTCGTGTTGAACAGACGCTCGTTGTTGTTCGTGATCGAGATCGTACTCGCTGGGTCAAGTATTACCGAGTGTCGAAGAGGGTATTCTTTTGCGTTTATGGCAAAAGCTCCCCTAGCTTCTATACTGGCAACACAGTACCCCGGGAGTCAATCATCGACTTCCTCGACGGCTTCTTCTTTCGTCGGACGAGGGGTTTTGGACTTGGATTTCGATCTCGGTCCCTTGAGGGCTCGGACCTGTGCTTGAAGGTCAGCGTTGTTCGCAAGGGCCTCTTCGACACGCCTTTTCACGTGTTCCCTAGTTTTAAAGCCAGGGTAGGCTTTTTCCGGAAAGACATAAAAGCATTGTGCAAGGGCGTGAGGCATCTCGCAGGCGGGGCAGCCTTCAGCATTTTCTTGCTGGGCGCGCTTTCTTCCACCGCGGCCTCCTCGTGAACCAGTCGCACCTCTCCGTGGCGGGTTATGATCCTCTGCAGTGTGGGCGTCCCCAATCTCACTGCCATGGTCTTCTATACCATCGTACTTTGTTGCAAATGCCCCTTTTGATGCTCTAGCTGTTTGGGGCGAGTCTAGGGCTGCAAGTTCTTGACGGAGGTCATTCCCTATTTCCCGGAATGTGAGGTTCCCATCTGCAATCGCTTGTCTTCGGATTTGTCTTACGGAAACTGCCCACATGGGCAGGATCCCCTTTACAGCTTGCAATAGGTCTGGAACCCATGCTACCGTATCTTTGGCTTCGGGTAGTCCCTTTTGGAGACCCCTGGCCATGATTGCTTCCCACTTGTCAACCCAGGAGGAAGCCTCTCTGAGGTTCTTTGGTGGTTTGAGAGCTTTCTTGTATGCCGCTCGTATTTCCATTTTCTCGTCTACCAACGAGAGGCCGCATCGTGCCTTTAGGTTCTGATGCCATTCCCACAGCGGGGTCTCAGCAATATAGCAGTGGCTTTTGTACGCTGGGGATACAGTGCTCAGCATCCATTTTGTAAGCTTCTCGATGGACAGTCTTTCCTTCTCGTATGTTGATTCGAGTTGTTTATACCAGTTTAGATCGGAATTAAACATCTTGACCCCATTGTCGGTCAGGTCGCTTATCATCCACTGGCCATTCTCTTTGTCTTGGATGGTCTCTTCATCCTCCTCTTCATTGTCCACTGTTTGGGATCGCGCGTATCGTTGTGCATGTGGTTTTTTGATGTATTTCTTCTTTCGAATGTCTGGCATTTCTGGTTGAGGGAGGAGTGGAGTTTTGTTGATGATTTGGGATTTGAGTCCGTAGGTTTGGACTTGAAGTTCGAATTCGTGGTTCCAGTCGTTCCAGTCCTGTGGCTTCGCTAGGAACGCGTTGAGGTTCTTCGTATTGAAGTAGTCTGCCATGTTTGAATCGGCTTGAGGCAGTGAGACTCTTAATTGTCAGATTATCACCCTTTTAGGTATGTGGGACGTGTAATTATGGTCCAATTGATGGGGTGGTAACTGTGTGTATTGTGATGATGTCTTGTCTTGGTTTTCTAGTGCGACCCCACCCGTTGGGGGGCTGGTTTTGTCATGACGGACATATTGATGCCTCAGGCACACACCTCTTGCTACCCGTCACATCTGACAAAAATGCTTAATCTATTCCAGAATGTAGTCGTACCGGAGCCAACAGATACCATATTGTTTTGGCTACGAAGGCCTCTCGAAATCCAGGTCCACAAAAGGCTCCTCGATTTTTCACGACATTCACCCCAGCAACCAAAGTGTTGTCAGCAAGCCTCTCATAAGTGTCACAGATCTGGAAGATCAGGAGAAAGGAAACATGTGTTGCGGCTTCCCAAAAGTATATCAATGCGGTTGTCCAGTGGAGAGGATCGATATAGACCAGAAGAAGATCCGGGAACTACACACTGTACCTTGCGGAACACGACAAGAAGGGAGCACAGGTTGCCGGAACTACACAACATCGACGTCTACCCACAATGTGGGAAGCTATTGCCCTGATTGCATTTCCAAACACAATCGCTGAATTCTGCTATGATTCGTGCTGGGATCCCTGCGAGGCGTGGGAATCTTGCACTGTATGTGGCAAGAATCAGTAGATCTGGTGAAGGACCATAGGAGAGCACAGATGGATTTCATATCTAGCGACAGCTGAATCGAAAGCATTAATCGAATATGTCTGATTTAGGTAATATAGCGGTCATCAAAACGTTGGAATTGCCGTTTGTGTTTGCCTCCGTCTTGCCGTACTCCAATTGGGCGTTGCAGTTTGAGATCGCAACAAAGGCGCCAGGCTCCATCCAACTCCTTGTTGTCTGCGCAATGTGGGCATCCAAGTATGTAAGAAAATAACCCTTGCCTTTTTTGTATTTGGCCTTATAGAGTCAAATATTCGTTCTGGCTGGCAGGCGACAGGTCTCTGGCCGTTATCTAAGCATAGCTTCATGAAGTCGCCGACCTCGTCGCCACCACGATAGTTAACCTCGCTTCTGATTCTTCTGAAGCGTTGCTATCGCCTGATACTACCCCCGCTTCAATTTGCGTCCTCCAAATAGCCTCGATATCGGCGAAAAGTTCATTCGGGTCAAGTTGAACCCTCTTCCTTCGCACACTTCTGCTGGCTTCAATCTGGCGTTCCAGCTCTCGGTTTTTTTGTGTAGACATCGTCAATTGAATTTCTTTCTGGTCCCAACTCTTGAGAATTTTTCTAAAGAGGTGTCGTTGTGTGGGGCTCGAGTGTCTCTGGCAGGCATACCGGGCAATCATACCACGTAACTCTTGCGATTGCTTTGGGGTCGCAAAAACGACCCCCTTAGGTCGACAAAAACACCGATCAGTGCAAAAATGGGTGCTGATTCCTTTCCCGACACTCTTTTTTGTCGATCTTGCTTCCTTTTGGCGAGTTTGTTTTAATAAAGTGACTTCCGAGTGTTTCTACCAGTCCTGATCGCTGACCACTGGTGCCAGCGACTGGCCAACCCTTCTGCAAGTTTACTCTTTCGGGAGGCCACGTCTTGTCAATGACTGGCCGGTCATGGCAAGTTGGGTTCCCATAAATCCGCCTTCCGCTGAAGCTATGTCAATGGTAGGTGTTTATCTTCGTTGCTCGTTCCCCTCAAAATATGCTATCGATGCTCCACTCGCCCGCCTTTTCCCTTGTGCTCGATCGAGAATGATGCTGTTTGGGTGGGGACGGGGACGTCGACACAAGATTACTGACTACTTCCAGACGACTAGGCGCTGAGTGTCATCCCAGCCGTCCACTGGTCGGGGAGTGGATTTCCATAACCTCGCGGACTCAGAACGGGGACGGATGAGACCACCTCAATGCGCGCCGAGCTCTCAGAGTCTGCGAGAAGACTGCATATCTTACCCGGCTTTCCAAACTGCCCGAACCACTAGTAATCCCTGCCACTCCATTCATGGTCCTCGAGAGTGACAAGGACAAAGCCGCCGCACACAAGAGCGTCCTGATACTAACCCGCGGGGCGGCCATCATCTTGCTGCTGCTCTACTGCCTCTATCTGTTCTTCCAGTTGAGGACGCACAAGAACCTATTCAACCCCGAAGTGCCAGAGCACTCAGAGGACAAGGACGAGGAGGAAGAAGAGGACGAGTCATCTATGAGCGCTTGGTCTGCATCAGCAATCCTTATTCTCACGACGGTTGTGATTTCATTCTGCGCGGACTACCTCGTCGACGCTATTGATCCTATTGTTAAGACAGGCGCAGTCAGCAAGGATTTGCCAATAACAATGAACCTTTTAACTTCTCCGCACCTGGAATATATGGGCAGCACATCAACACAGACGAAATACTTTATTATTGGCCATCACCGATATCTATGTAATCGCCGGAGACAGAACCTCAGGCCAAGAGTAGGTCTTCCTCTGCATCCTTACTGTCGTAAATTATGTATTTAAGACTCCCATACAGCATTCACGGTGCCAATCCTCCCGGTTATAAAATGCTAACGAGCAAAGGCTGCTCCGCTAATATGTCCCCAAAGTTAGTAGCGAGTAATGACTCAGAAGTGCTGAGGAGAATACTGCATGGTATGAAGGACATGCTGGACTCCTTTAGTGAGAAATTTACAGCTGGTCTGGACGATGTGAGGTCCGAAATCCAGGAGCTCAAGAGCTTGATGCGCCCAACCAGATCGCTTCATAGTGTACAGGCGTCATCAGAGCCAGCGTTCCACGCAAACCAAACAAAGCAAATGGGATAGTCCCGCTTGATTTGCTTTGCTAATATAGCCCATTTGCGGACTTGCCTCTAATTTTTTCGCCTTGTTGACTTGGTTGACTTGCCCATTTGCCACTGGAAAGGCCCCACAACTTTCCTAAATAGGAAGGTATGATAGCTCCTCTGGCTTGGTCATCATCGCCATCTCTGCCGCCGGCCCAGCCATAGTCCCTTTCTTCAGCCAGTCCTTTAAACAAAGCAGCATTTCGAGTGTTGCCCCCTTCATTCTGTGCCTCTGTGAGGTTATCGTGAGCTTCCCTTGGCTAAAGACCCGCTCGCACTCTGATGACATCGCAGGCACAGATAGCACGTCTATGGCCATTTGTGACAGAATAGGGAACTCTGTACGATGGTCTCGCCACCAGCAAAGAGGGTTAAGAGGAACCTCACGCCCGGCTTTGTCTCTCTGCCGAGGGATCCTCATCGCGACATAATTCTTATACTCCATTTCTGGCGTCAACGGCTATTGTTGTGCCTCTAGTTCAGGCAATGGCGATGGCTCCATAAACGCCGTTCTTCGCTTCTCCATAACTGATAGCTGAGGATTAGCAACAACAGGCTGGGGAGGCTGTAACTGTTGTAGAGGAGGAGTTGTTACTTTATCAGAGACCCAGTACTTCCGTAAGAAGTTCTTAAACTATTGTTCAGCCTCATCCAACAATAGCGGTGCCGCTTTCCTGATACCACCTGTGCGATAACGAGGATGAAGAATCGTAGCCGCTAAGTAAATCGGGCAGCTTCGCAACCTCCTCTTGTATTTGGCCACCAAATATAAAGCCTCTTGGACCGAGACCTGGAGAAAGAGAGCGCCTTCAAAGCCATATTCAGCCTCCCGTTGCTTCTGCCGCCACGATGTGCCCCGCGATGTAGATGTATCAGACTCTTCAGCCTCCTCTTGTTGCTGCCGCTGGCGCGATCTAGGCCGCGATGATGACTGTGATGATGATGATGGGGAGGCCGCTACCGCTGTGGGGATAACCTCTGTACTGGAGGCTGTGATCTCGTCAAGAATTTCTTCTTCAGCATGTGTCTTTTTGCCACCAAATCGTTGAAGCCATACGCGTAGGTGCTGTTCCAAATCCCATATCGAGGAGAAGACATCGTGAATCGCCGCACTGTTACCTTCGTGAAGCTTCGTATGGTACAGAAACGGTTGAAGAAGATCGCGTACCGACTCAATCACTCGCCATTCCTGAACAGAGAGAGGTTGTATATCCTCACCCGCATCAGCGCGTTTCTGGGTGTAATAATCGACGGCCTTGCGCAAACTTCAACAGCCGATCTAGCTCCGCCGCATCCGAATTCCATCGTGTATCGTTTGCCATCTTGACGCTGAGCCCAGATATATCGCCAGTCTGTGGCTCCGTTGGGTCTGTAGGTCGCGGGGGAGGCGCCATCGCGAAATCCATCGCCGTGGGTTCAGCTTGAGCCTTATCGAAAAAGGCGATAGCTTCGTTACGGTCTACTGCTGCAGGGGCGAACTCTGGGTTGGTTGTGAGGGCTTTGAACGATTCGAGGCGAGCTTGGCTACCCTTAATGAAGACGACGATCTTATGGGCATGGTAAAGAGGGCTTGATCTCTTTCGCCAGTCTTTCAACTCGGCCTCACAGCGTTCCCGTTCCTACACGTGTAGGCATTACCAGTTAGCACGTGATATCGCGATGGGTTCACGGGGTTGCCTGCCGACGAGGCAGAGCCTCAACTTACCACTGGGTCTTCAATGTTCTCCGCGTTAAGTACCTTCCTTCCATCGCCAGCCAGAAAAGACTTTACGATGAGATTGATAATATGGCCCCAGCAGCGGCAGCGCCTTTCGATCCTGACCTTGTCGGCTGCATCGTCGCCAAGATTAAGGAGCTTGCGAAAGAGAAGCCGGGTAGCCTTGTCGTTGGTTTCGTCGTTGTCGAAGGTAAGCCAGCCCAACAAACCTTGAAGGCCATAATCGCTGATAACCTGGTGTAGGTGATATTGAAGGTTCTCGCCAGTGTGCCTACCGTTGACGACCCTCAGCCCAATCAAGCGGTTCCTCACATTATAGTCAAGATCCACGAAATGCGCAACCACGGCTACCAACGCCTTGCTGTTGGGCGAAGTCCACAGATCAGCAGACAGATGGATCTTGGACAGAGCGGTGCTGTGAAGCTGTCTCTTCAGGGCATTGAGGTTCTCCGTAAAGGCTTCAACTAGCCACTTCATCATCGTGGTGTCGCTTTTCGGGAGGATCTGATCGGTAAACGTGGGATTCCAGACGTGTAGCAGCTGACGGAACTGAGGCGCCTCTAATAACGAGATGGGCAGGTCACAACAAGCAACAAGCTCTGTAATGGCCTTTCTCGCGAGATTAGCGGCAGCGAGGGTTGGTGTATCACTATTACCTTGGGCAAAATGAGGGAAAGGAACTGAGTGCTGTGAGTGAGTAACGAGGTCGTGATGGTCTGTACGCCTCCTCTTCCTGCGACCTAACTCTGCTGGGCTGACATTATCACGGTCAGCCCCTCTAATAAAGTCTTTCAGCTTCCCAAATCGGTGGCCGTTGTTATCACTGCCCTCGAGATGATTTAGAGCAGAACTGGTTGTGATATTCTTGCCGCTTTTGGTCTGATACAACGTGTGCTGACGCTTCTCATCACAGGGACGGCAAAACCACCACTCATCGCCAGTCTTTCTGACATCGTCGGGGTTCTGAATAACCTCTAGCAGCTTCTCCCCGAAGTGCCAGATGCCAGACTGTGTTGAAGAGCTCTTCCGTTTCGGCTGGGGGTCTGGCATCCATCTGGCGGCTACAAACTGATGGCGCCGGCCTTTGACCGTGATACGTGGGAGGTCTTTGAGGGAACCAATAGCAAAGCGAGCTGTCGCGTCGTGAGTGTCAATTTGGCTCTGGATGGATTGCGAGGAAGGCTGACGAGGCTGGCCAAGCAGCGAAAGGGCGTTTGTAGCCATGATGATGCCTACAGTACAGGTACACTCGATGATGAGACGCGACGAAGCCTAAGATCAGAGGACGGCTACAACAAACAGCTCAACTGCAGAAAAGCTGACAGATTTGACTCCGGATGCGGGGGGGGGGCAAATCGGGCTAACGATCGACATAGGTTTCGGAGCAAAACAACAAAAATGGGCTCACGATCCTCAATACAGTGGGGCAAACAGAGTCACATGTGGGGCCGCCAGGTTAACGTCCATTTGTTTGGTTCGTTTGCAAGTCATTCGCATATAAATGTCCCTTGTTTGGCTTGCTGAAATGTCGGGCTTTGCGACTTTCATTTGGCAAATGACTTGCAAAGGCTTGGTTTGCGTGGAACGCTGTAGGCTGCTCGGACAAGTGTCGGGCTCAGGGAGGGCACTCAAATGGTAAGCCAATGACAGCTGACTTCTCGCATTCCTGGGCAATCCGCTAACCGCAGTTGGAGTGGAGAAAAACCAGACCGCCCAATTAAACAGCGTTTACGACGCTCGGTGATTGGAAGGGAAAACACCCAGCCGATCTCTACCCCTGTGGCAGCATAGTGGCGTGTTTACCAGAAGAAGAAATGCAGACATGTTGACCAGAGTGTGCGACAGCTTCAGTATTATGGCATCCCCTCTGCTGCCATCTCGGCAGATAGTCTTTCCGTCGCCATTTACGGAAGGAGAATCCTGGACGCACTGCACGCCATTAGCACTAATCCCAGTCCCGCTTATTTGGTGCCGAGACGGCAGCAGAGGGCATTTTATAACTCGTGTTTACCCGTATACTCGTATAGTCGTATAGCTGATATACGGTTGAGCGGGGCTTGTCCCGCTTTGATTAAGGGGGCTGAGTCCATAATCACACAAGGCACTATCTTTGCACTCCAACGACGCTGCAGCTCGGGTGGCTACGTATGATTAGCATGGCCGCGAGGGCCATTCAGGAAATTAGACACCTGTGCTCGGTGGGACGAGGGATAATAGACGAATACGCGGTTCGCGGCCATGAATATAATCGATTTACAGCGACCAACTTTACACCCCTGTGTACGCGTGACGCAACAGACAGTGAGACGAGTATGGAATGAAGACCATTGACTGAAGTATAAGATCCGTCGCCATCTTAGGTGAGCGCAAGAAAGTTCAAGTGCAACTCATCGTCCGCCATTAGTTCGTCTACAAAACCCCGAACACCGTCAAAAGAATCCATCCTTCAATATGCATTTCACAACTACTTTGGTCACCTTGCTTGCGGCGGTCTCTGCTATCGAGATTCCCAGTTTCGCACCGCCCGAGTTTCCAATCAGCACAATTGAGAATGATGGAGTATGTACATAATGTAGATCAGATGCCACGCACTAGCTCACATGTTGCCCCAGACCAATGTTGGCCGTTACGATGTTCGCAAGACAATGGCCTGGCTCGAACCCGGCACTGGAAACCTGAACAGGTCCGTCGTTCTCGTCCACACGATCTCAAAATCGCTAACAATTATTTAACAACAGTTACTTTTTCTTAATGTGGTTGACTCTCCGCGATGGAAGAAAATATCACATCACAGTTGCCCCTAATTTCCGTCTTGATTCAACCACTGGGATCTTCGTCCTGAACGACCTTCAAAACCTTGGGCAAGAAGCAGTCTCCGGAACTGCGATTGCCCCTGGTGAGGGACGCGAGGGGCAGGTCTTCCTCCAATCGACCATTCAGAACTTCTCTAGTCCAGCTGGTGGTGACAACTACACTGATATGTACTACAACTGCGATTTTGCGGGGGTCAACATCGATGTGCATTTCACTCCGACCGGCAAGAACCTGTATGTCGGCGGAAGTGGGGGAGTCACCATTGCAGCCAACAAGGAGAGTGGTGATGATTACAGACGACTCATTCCAGGTTATTCCTGGTACTGGGTAAGCCACATCCCCCCTCCGCAAGATCCTCCAGCGGTAGGTAGTAACCTAACGTCAACCGCAAGGGCAATCCAACACTTCGTGTTGATGGCAAAATCATGATCAATGGCACGTACGTCGAGATCGACACGAGGCAGTCCTTTGGGTTTTTAGAGCGGCAGAGCGGTACCTTTGGTATTCCCGGTGGCCATCTAGGCTTCTGGCTCTACCTTTCCAACGGCATCATGGTACACTGCTGGCAATTGGCTCCTACCAAGGACGGCATGTTGAGCAACCGCGCTTGGGCTACTATCTGGCACCCCAACGGCCTCCACGAGGTCGTTGAGATTAACTCTAGCACCTCTAGGGCAACTAACTCCTATGTCAGTGAGAAAAGCGGCCTGACTTACTTCCGGAACTTCTTCCTGGACGTCCCAACACGCAACGCTACCTTCAATATCGAGCAATCGGCTAGAAATTCGGAGGCATCGCCGGCGGATGGGTACCCGGGCTATAATATCACCGAGGCATATGGTCAAGGTTCGGGGACTTGGGACGGTGAAGATGTCACATTTTTCGGTCATGTAGAACAGCTTTCTTTCATTTAGGGATGCCACCTCCAAATGTGAGGGTGTTTCTTGACATGAAGACTATCTTTGTTAAGACACCACACCTAGACGCAACAAAATGTAATAAGATTGTGGACTTATCACCCACGCTAAATGGATGTCTACCATAATTGGCAATCAAATGCGTGGCAAGGACAATTTGAACACTTATTCATGCATAGTGAAGACAAGGCAATAGCGGTAATTGTGTCCTAGAATTCTGTTTTCACCTTTATCATTCCTGGCCCACCCTTCTGGTCTACAAGTGATTTCGTTTCTAAGCCTATTTCTAAGTTGCAGGAGTGCTGGCAAAAAGTCAGAGTAGCCCTCATTTAGAGAGAGCCTGTCGTTTCTACCGACGCAGCCTAAGTCCTGTGGCCCCCGTCTGTCCCAAGCTACCTCAACACGCACCGTGCACTTCCTCTAAGTCTCTCCACCTCTTCCGCCATCATACCATCAACCTCGTCAATAGATTGCCCACCATCACTGGACTGTATGTCACAGACTTTGTCGATTTTTGAGTTGCGTCGATTTCCGGCCGAGTTTTCTCGCTCAATTTACACCACATTCCGCGATAAATTGCGCCTAACCTCGCATAGCCCCGCTGTTATCAACACTGGTCTGCCGATTCCCAGTGGCATTCGTGGACGCAGGCCAACCGCTGCGAGAATTTAACTGCAAGAACAAACTTTAAAGCATTCTACATTGATTTAAACCTTGTATCCAACAATGTTAGACTTAATCAACACAATTATTCTTCTCGATCGCTATCGATATTAACCAAATGTTGTGTCATGATGCCATCAAGACTGTTATAACAGACTGAATATCGTAAAGAATTCGCGGCGCTTCCAACCCATTACACAGCTGTCTACCTCCTCGCCGGGTGAGATCGCCGCTGTTTTAGACAAATGGGGCTGCAGTCTTCAAAGCCTTTTCTAAGAGGTCCAACGCGTCCTCCACCAACAATGCGTCTTGTCCTTTCGGCTCAAACAACAAACACTCTATTTTTGATGCCGTGTCCCAACGAAGAACCATCTGATTGCTGTCTGAAATTGTCTGCTCCATCGCGACTTTGATCGAGGTCTGCTTCAAGGATCCCCATATTGTGTGAAAGTCTTTAAACACCTCGGTGAATGCAGCCAGGAAACCAGTGAGATCTGCCATGACTGCTTTGTAACCCTTACTATCTGGAGAGGAATAACGAGGATCACTAGCCCACTCCGCGCGCCAGGCGAGGAACAGTGTTGCTAATAATATAAACAATACGTATATTGGCAATATGGACCCCCTCGCAATAATATCGTATTGTCAAGAGGCGATATTGTATTACCCAATATGAACATGACCCATATTGTATTGTATTGCCAAGAACCCAATATATTGGCAGTGTGACAATACATCCAATATATTCCACCTGGACCTCATCATTCATCTGCCTCAGCGAAAATCTCGTCACCTTGAAAATCTCGTATCCCAAACCATGACTTCAGGCACTCCAATGCTTCAATCACATCACTCCCAAGTCGATTTCGACGGTCTGTAATCGTTATCTTTGCCCCAGAGAAGAGTCGTTCGGGCTCCGCAGACATTGCAGGAATTGACAATATATCCACGGCCATCTTGCTCAGGCTCGGGTAGTTTTTCTGCTGCGTCTCCTCTAGCCACCATGCAAGGGCGCTCGTAAAACCATAAACCCGTTCAGACTTGCAATAACGCTCGTATTTGTCCGTGATGAGTGACGGCTGCAGGTGCTTGTTCCGCCAATTCAAGAACTCGTTCGTGGTCGCCGATGGGACCTCGCAGAGTGGAAGAGGTGATTCCACAGGCTTATATTCGTTCCACAGCGCCTCAAGCAACTCCTTCGACGACTCAACCCACTCCTTTTTCCAGTTCTCCTGGATGTAGTGCCATTTATGCGAAGGGTGGAGCACGATAGCTGCAACGTAGGCAGGTGATTCATCAGTAAGGCGGTAATACTTGTCCATCTTCGCCCAGGCCGAGTTATACATCGGTGCCATCACCGGATCGTCGACATTTGCCTCCTTGCCGGCTTCGAATTGTGCCAATACGAAGTCCATAGCCAGGAGGACATTGTCGAGTGTTGCAAACGATGATTCGAGAGCCTTAGTCGTCATCTTCAGCTTCTCTAAGAAGGACTTGATCTTCTCCAAGATGGTCCAGTCCTCTGAAGAGAGCTCGTCTCCAGCGCAGTCTGCTTCCATCCATTTGTTGAAATAGCCGTCAATTGCGTCTCTAAGATTCAAGGCCGCTCTCAACATGGTATACCACGAGCTCCACCTTGTGTCGTTGTCTCGCGCAAGCTTACAGTTATGGCTGATAGCAAGAAACTTCTGGCTGCGCTGAACACTTCCGTTGAATGTAGACGATGAAGTTGTGAAGCTTACCAAGAGGGCCCTTTTCCCGCCACGCTTCAACTTGCTTTAGTGTCACATCATGCAGGCCAGCATTGTCGCGTTCGAGCTTTTCACTGTCGGTGACGAAGAGGAAGGCTTTCGCGGCGAGGTTGATAATATGACCTTGACAGCGGAGCCGGTGAATCTTGGGGTCGTATTGGATGTCGTATCGGCGTAGGAGACCTGTGGGATGTTAGGGCCAGTCAGTAGAAACGGTGAGTTGCACTGACCAAGTGAAAGGGATCTCATCATTGTATCGTTGTTGCCAGCATTGTCTATTACGAAATATCCAAGCTTCGAAGCAAAGCCCCATTCATTAACCACTTTGAAAATTGCCGCAGCAAGATGAGAACTGTTGTGCTTACTGTCAATGTCTTTTAACGCTAAAACATGATGTTCCAGCTGACCATCTTCCGTGACATAGTGACCAACTACCCCCAAGTGGCCAAAGAGTTGGGAGAAGTCCAAAGGTCGCAGCTGATGTGAATTCTAGACTTCGCTGACTGTATGCGCTGCTTAACCTTCTCCTTCTGGTCTTCGTACTGCCGCATGATCCATTTCCTGATGGTCTCATGCGTATCTGGCAGCCAAGTGTCGATATCGTCATTGATGTAGGCCAAGAGTGCTCGGAACTCTGGGCATTCCACGAGCCGAAACGGGAGGGAACAGGCCGTAATAAACCTCACATACAAGACTTCGAGCTGGTCAGGGTCGATCGAATCTCCGGGTTGGCCGTTGAGCCGACGGCGTTTGCGGGGGTTATCTTCTGCCACAGCACGAGCTTCTTCGAGAATCGTTCGTATTGTTGTCACTCTAGCTGCGACGCGCGACGCATGGCGCGCGACCGGGCAGCCCGTGGTGCTGATGTCGATCGGGTTTGGATGCAAACATCGCCTTGTTGCTTTCTCGAACTGCCGGAGAGCGTGGACCTTCCTTTCGGTATTGAAGCCAATAGAAAATCAAGTCTGCCGCACTACCGGCAGGATTTGTGGGTCTACTGAACTGTGATCGGTGAATGGCAGCCTGTTGTGCAAGGATAAGATAACCCTCTGGATGATTCCAGTCGTCGACACCGCTGAGATCCCCCGCCTCGTCGTCACCGCTGAGATCCCCCGCCTCGTCGTCACTCGCCTCCACCGATTCTCCGCCGTACCATCTCACATTGACTATGACGTTTTGCAGCGGCCGAAGAGCCTTAAGCCGCGTGTCGATCAAATCCAACGAGGCCATGGAGACGGGAAAGCCACTGGTGAATGGAAGGGATAACTCCAGCGTGGTTATGCCGACACAGGCATCTCTTATGAGGTCCAGGTCCTTAACATGGTCTTCATGAAGCTGAGTACCCAACAAAGTAGATCGGTTTGGAAGTGTAACACAGACGTGGCGAAGGAGTCTTGCTAGGAGCCCGATCTGCCCAAGGAAGAAGGCGAGGGTGGTGCCTGTGGCATATCCTGTCGTCGCTTTGTCTTCCTCCGGAAAGTGAAAACAATTGTCGGAGTAAAGAAGGGAGACGGCTTCGTCATAAACTTGCTTGCTAGTGCGAAGAAGGGCAGGACATAGGTCGATTCTTTCTCCTAGCCACAGCCGTGCTGGCAAGGGGTATTCCCGCTTCTTGAGGTGGATGAGTTTAGAGTGAACGAGGAGCTGTGAATAGATTTTGAGCCTGACCTCGACCGGGAAGGCGAAGAGATCCATCGTCGTAGAGTTTGATCCAGCAGGCTCAACGCTTTGTCGATGTCTCGGCGAGTCCCGCTTGTGCTGGGCCAGGGCGCTCTCGCCTTTGACGGTCTTCCCACACTCGCAAACTACTTTAGCCATGATTCAGTTCGAGGCTGTGGTTGTACAGACAGGAGCGGGGTGACTTGAAGCCTGATTCTTTTGAGCTAGGACCTGTCGTGACTTCTTGGCGCACTGCGAGCCTGGAACCCAGTCTGCAAACGGGACAAAGGGCAATGTCTTGCGGGCAGGCCGCAGCTGGCTAGGAGGAGCAGTGGCGAGCGGCTCGATTATAAGAGGTCCAATCCTCTGGAACTGGCGACGCAAAGAGTCATGCGCTCGATTGGCGAAGCTGCGGGTGGCGCCGGCAGGGCTCTTTCAGAGTGCGCTGGTATATCAAAGCCTTGACGGATAGGCGCTAGGCATCTTCGACATGTGAAAGCCCCGCTCGATCTCTCGATGCTGCCCCAACCGAGCCCAACTTTTGCCCATACTGTACTCAGAGAGTCCGGGGCCGAACCCTCTTCAGGTACGCTGCACCTATTTGAACGATCCTACCGTAGCCAGAGGCCTAGTTAGTCATGTAGCAGACAGAACCATTCCGCTACAAGCACGATTCATCGTTGCTAACCATCATCATACTTGAGCAGCCGTCAATTTCCGGCCCTGTGCCGTTTTCTTCTCGTTATCCACCCATCCAATTCGTGAGAGCCGGAGAGTCGATCGGAGATAATGGGAGGAAGCAAAAAGGGCGAATCCGGACGAAGAAGACGGGCAGCGGAACCGGTTCGGAAATGCCACAGTTGAGAGTTACCGAGTACGGGAAGCTGTACGTGTCGGGTCTGGGGGACGAAGACTGGAGTCTCTGCGATAAAGATTGTGGCTGGTGCGGTCATTGCGCTGATGGCGTGGTCTTCTGACAATCTGTGAAATGCAGTATAAACTCCGCGAAGATAATGCTGCAGATATACAGCGGTTCGTACTCCCTCCGCATCTAGAAAAGCTGAAGATCTACATTATATCAACTCCGAACCTCTGGGAGACTGTACATCCTGACGAACTAGAATTGCATCGCCGCTTAAACGTCGTAAGCGGGGGCTATGGGGGACCTGGAGCACGTAGAACAAGACTGGACTGGAAGAGGCGGGAATAGGGAATGAGGAAAGTGAAGAGAACGACGAAGAGGAGGACAATAAGGTATCTTACTGAAGCTAAATGGTGAATTACATGCTTGCAAGAGTAGCGAGAGCACCTAACATCCCTTATTGCATTTTGATGAAAGGTGCCTTCGCAAGCGCCTTAGCCTGGGTCTCCCAAACCACCCTGCCACCCTCCGCAAGCACCGAGCCGAACTCCTCCAACAGCTCCTCTGCGCTCTGCTCCCCTTTGCGAATGGCCTGTTCGTACTCTTCGTCAGTGCCGAACGTCGCCGCCCGCCACACTGCCTTCCACTTTTCAATTGCAAGGATAGCCTCGGGGTCATTTCGCCTCACGTATCTGGCGACCATGTAAAACGAAGAGCGAGTGGCGTGTCCTGATGTCGGCTTGTAAAGATAGGTGGAAGAGAACTTTTTAAACCTTTGAAAATAACACACCGTGTCCCAAGCTTCGAGTTTGTGGAGGAGAATGATCATCGTTCCGCCCGGTGTAAGGTGTTCGAGGCCCAGAGCCAGTTGAGTGGTTTTCAGCCTATCTCCCTCGCGTGTTTCTCGGTATGAGGCTCGGGTTGGGGCGTGTGTTCGGAGAACATGGCCATCACAGATAACTAAATCGAAGAGCCGTGTCTCTTCAATTTGTCGTGGAAGGAAGTTCCCCGCATCCGGATGCTCTGCTGGAATGTCTATAACGCCCATGACTAGCGAGGATGATCATGTTAACACCGGCTCCTTTTGGGAATATTTTCCCTCCTTTGAGTATCTCTTGACGCATTTAGAGGAGCTCAAGCAGAATCATGACCTCCTTGATGGCTTGGGAGAGGACAGCGCTGATATGGTTGCTACCCACATCAACCTTGCGTGGATGAAGCTGAACGAGTATTACGATAAGCTCTGGCCTGTTGCATATATCGGTGCTGTAGTCCTTCACCCTTGCTTTGGGTGGCCGGCGCTTCAATACCACTGGGAAGGACATGCGGATGCGACGCAGTGGGAAGAAGATTACTCGACGAGACTCCAGAAGATGTGGAAGGAGGAGTACGCTAATCGCGAGGTTCCTGGCTTAGCGATGCTGCCGACAGCGGGCAGTCGAACGGGGCTCTCTGGATATGACGCGTTCCTGGCACAGTCGCTCGGCAAACGCAAAAGGGCGCATCCAGATGGCAGAGCGAAATATCCTTCGCAACGGCGCCCAGCGCTTGATGAGTACGAACGTTATATCCACACTTTTACCCCCGCCGACGACAAATACCAATTCAGCCCTCTTTCTTGGTGGCAGGAGCACGAAATGGAGTATCCGAACCTCACTGGAATGGCCTCTGACTTGCTGTCTATCCCTACAATGTCAGCAGAAACTGAAAGGTCGTTCAGTAGCGCGGGAAAGATGGTTTCACCTTTACGAACTCGTCTTGATCAACACACAATTGGGATGGCGCAGAGTATGCGGTCATGGAGTAGGGAGGGTATTGTGCTACCCTCGTGGTAGTGATAAGTGGGATCGACGTTAGGACGTGAAGATCGGAGATATCCGTTGGTCCGAAACAACCAACTGCAATCCAACTGAGAGCAGCCTCATCCAACTCCAATCCAACTGAAACATACTTGCCCGGATGTCAATCCAACTGCGAGGAGGTACCAGTTGAGTTGAATTGGTTTGATTACGCACTCTGACTCGGGGTTAGCAGGATCCGACTCGTACGGCCCGAGGATATTCTTCGACCGCGCCATGGTCACCATGTGTTTCATCCCCGTGCCCCCTTCCGCGATGAGCAGGTAGTACCACCCATCCTTGCGATAGAGGTGCGGGCCCTCTGGCGCATTGCCTCCGGTGCCGTTCCACAGGTTGTGCCACTCGCCGACCTCGCCCGTCTCGAGGTCCGCCTCTGCGATCTCGAGCGCGGGATACACCTTGAACGCGTGGGAGCCGACGATGTAGGTCTTGCCGTCGTCGTCCCAGAATGGCTCGGTGTCGTAGCCCTCGAACTTGAAGTGGACTGCGTTGGTCCACGATGAGGGCTCGTATATATCATTTGACTTGAAGATGATCTGCGGGGCAGTGAATTAGTAGACAGGTCATAATCCGGTGAGGCCTTCACGTGGACCCACATTGTCCCATCGAGTAGGATCATCTGCGAGACGGTCATCTTCCACAAGCGTCGTCACGAGCCAGAAGGTGTCATCGTGGTATCTGAGGGTTGGCGCCCAAATCCCGCTGAGCTTGAATTTAGTATCACTGGGTTACAAAGTGAGGGACTGTTAATTTACATACGCCGTAGACCTATTGGTGTAAGCAAGCTCTGGGAGCTGTTCCTCCCTATTGAGAACATGCGCTATGAGAGTCAGCTGTGCTCTCGTCGATCGAACCGGAGAGGCTCCAGTAGGGCCCCCGGCTTACCTATCAATTTCCAGTTCTGGAGGTCTTTGCTCGCGTGTATTGGAATTCCTGGGAAAGCATTGAAGCTAGATGAGGCACAGAAAACTGTGTCGTCCCACTCAGGCACAAATATGCAACTAGGATCAGGGTGAAACCCGGGTAGGATTGGATTGTTGAAGGTGGAATTTTCAGCCTCTGCCAGGCTTGACAGGGACGCCACCAAAAGGTAGCACAGACTCTTCGCGAATCGAGGCATTTTCACTGGCCGTGGTCAATTACTGGACTGAACTGAGGCAGAGTACTCATTTACTATCAATGCTTTATAGTGTCCATTTATCCAGAACCTTTTCCTTGCATCTGTCCCATCGATCGTCGTTCCCCGCATCCATGAACCTCATGGAATTCCGGGTAAATGTCGAGTACCACACTCCACATAATTGCTCGCGTGCTGCGTGAGGGGATTGCCGGGGCTTGCTTTTCGCATGCCGGTGATAATTGAGCCGAGACAGTATTTCAATACGAGGCTTGATGCAGCAAAACGCTTGGCCTACAGAATGCGGCTAGAAATTCCACGTTCGCGAGATGTCAGTGCTGGAAGAAATTGTGGTTTGCGCAATGGATGCCAATGACGTCGGACCAGTCTCTGGTCCCGGGCACTTGGCATTCATCATGCTGTCGTGATCGTCCACAACTGGGAAAATGAGGCTGTCGTATTCTCGGACGCTTGGAATAGTCTTCACTTATATTCACTATTCTTTTCTGTCCTCGTTTTCTTTTCGGAATACTGGGCGCGCTGATCACTTCAAAATGACTTTAGTGGACAGATGTCAACGAACAGCAGTAATAGAAGTAGGGATACGTTAAATAATATCTTTATTCCGGTATACAGAATCAAGCTAATGACAGTAGCCATTGGCACAAGGACGTGTCGTACGACTTCACTGATCATCCAGGCAAACACGACAACTTCCAGATCAGACACCTCGAGCGGTGTTATTCGGAGGCTCGTACTTTAAAGAATCCGTTGTACTTGGGGTATACAAACCATGCACATCGGGTTTCCATTGGCTTGCCCGGGTGCTCGAATTGAACGTCGAAATTGCGGACAATCTGCGGCACCACCTTCGTGATCTCAAGTAGGCTAATATTCCTACCGATGCAGGTTCGAGACCCACCCCCAAACTTTGTGAGAAGCCCTGTTAGCTTATATACCTGTGACATAATTGCGTCGAGAGTGTTGCCTTACCGCGAACATCATTGATTCCATCAGGCTGGTCTTTTCTTCACCAATCCAGCGTTCGGGCCTGAAGGTCTCTGGATCAGGACCGTAGACGTCCTTATTCTGATGCAAGACCCAGGCGTTCACGCCGATCTCAGTCTTTTGAGTCTTAGTTAGCTGCTTCGACCACAAAGACAAGACGGCATTGACATACCCCGGGAGGGAAATAGTAACCGGACAACTCCAAGCCCCCCTTGGGGACGAAACGGGGTAGTATGGTTCCTACCGCCGGGTGAAGCCGTAATACTTCCTTGATGACAGCTTGAAGATAAGGCAAGGCTTGTGCTTCCTGGAATGTAACCGGATCAGAGACGTGACCCGCTGCGGCTTGCGTGTCTATCTCTTTCCTTAGTCTCTGTAGCGTGTCGCGATTAGTGTACAGGTAGTATAAAGCTGCACTCAACGTGACGCCTGTGGTATCAGATCCGGCTGCAATGTTGCCGCCGCAAGCATCCATGATGTTAGGCATTTTCAGACGCCCTTGGGCTTCCATGTCCAACACCTTTTTCAGGAATGTCTGGTACACAGCATCGCCTTTCTTTGTTACCTCCGCGTTTGATTCACGGCTCGCGGTTATTGTGTCAATGGCGTATTTTCCCACAACCACAGCACCCGGCAGTCGACCGAGCGCGGCAGGTAGATCGATCACCCACGGAACGAGGCTGGGAATGACGCCAAAATACCCCAGGGAATCGTTGGCTGAATGTATTCCCGGGATCATGCCAGGCACGTCGCGCTCGTTCTCCATCATGCCGAAGCTTTTGTTGAACTGGATTGTCTTCAGTCACCGCAGATTCAAAGGGAGCCATGCGGAATATGTGCAACGTACAGTGATCTCGCCAATCACATCGAAAGCATAGTACTGCATCCACTGAGGAATATTGATCAGACGTCCTTGCTCCGCATATTGGTGCATCTTTCGTATGCAGAGGCGGGTCATCTCGTCGACGGCCTTCTCATAAGAAACCATTGACGACATAGTGTAGAGAGACGAGATCTTTCTCCGTCTATCTTTGTGTAGGTCATTGTCCTGTATGGCGAAGATATTTTGCCGATCCGGTTCGCGAAGCTGCGCAGGTTTGTAGAAGTCGCTCTTGGAATACTTTCCTCCGAGCTCGTAGATGGTCTTGACTCCGCTCGGGAGGCTTATGCTGTAGCGGTTGGGTCCTACTCGCACGACCGGGCCTGGAATAAAGGGTTTTGCCTGTCGTCAGCCAATTGTGTGCAGTGGTAAGAATAGGATAGTAGATACCATATTTCTTATGCAGGCGAACATATTCAAGATTTGAGTCCCCCCTCTGCACCATGAAGTATTCGAACCAGTGGGTTATCCGCGCCAGAAATGGACCAGGGACATTTTTCAGAGGCGAGAACAACAGACTGTGGATGGCGCTGAAGGTGTAATAAGAGACAACCAAGCATGCAACGGTCAAAAGTGTCTTGCTAGTGACTTGAATGACGCCATCGTCGTGCTGTCTAGGCAACTTCATCAGCTGCCAGAAGGCGTCGGAAGAATGAGGGCCAGTGTTCACAAATTCTGCCATGGTTCTCCTGACGTGCTTAGAATTAGAAGGTGATGACAGCACCGTTTCGGTAGATGCCAAGCTTGAAGACGATTGACGTTAACATTAAGTAGGCCTTAGGCTGTAGAAAAGAATGCTCGGGGACTCGGTTAACTGTATCTATCCGAGCAATACGGGTTACCATACCCACAGATCTGCAGGCAGACGGGGTTACGGGATGAGAAACAGAGCGAGGGAGGGTCTCATCGTCCACAGCCGCCAAGAAGCCCGTCCCGCCCAGGCAGTCAGTCTTTTGTGTCCATTCCTCAACCGGCCGAGATTCCCGGGACACCCAGATTCCACGGAAAATAGATGGGTCACATGGATCCATCAAGGTGCAGGAGCAGGAACGGCAAGGAGGACACAAAGCTCCGGCGTGGCTGTCGGCCTGGGTACCGCACCGTATATATGCTTTGGAAACGGTGGCTTGCGGGGTTGAAACACCGACTTGAGCCGAGCCACCTGTCTGCCTCGCGATGTGCGACGCGTTGGAGAAGTTTAATAACCGTGGTCCGTGCCTGTCGCAGGGGCCAGCCCCCCTGCCAGCACCTTGTGGTGGTGTCAGCCCGTCTAGTGGTGACAACCGCCACAGCTTCCTAGGATGTAGTATATGTAGCCCGATCATGCTTTATCATTTTCTATACCCACCTAGGTATATAACAGTAATTGACCTTGGTAAATCGGAGCTCTTTTCGTGCCTGCTAGTACTTTTCCGCCTCTTCTTGTCATGCCCCCTATCTCCCGGGGACATAATAACAGAAGCGGCCTAAGCTTATACTTTCATGGCTCGGAAACTAGCTATATTTTCTTCTATTACAATACACTCTATGGATTTATAATATTTCTGTTCTTATTATGTGACTAGGTAAGGATCTTAACTTATGCATGCAGTAGGGGGACCTCTCCCAAGGCCTTGCTAGACTTGCTGGTGGAGACCCTACTAGTTGGATGGATGGATTTTATTTCGCCCGGGGGGACACACCCCAGAGGGCCTTTGCGCTAAGCTATTTTCGTTTCGTACGGTTCTTCCATAATCACCCGAAGCCCCACAGTTTCACTCTACTGACTGGTCCAATCTGATGTATATGCAGTGACAGGCCTGCTTGAAGGCCAATTTCTCCAAGTGTTCAGCATCCTATCCTCAGCAGCTGAAGCACGGTCTGCCAAAATGAGACTGTATGATGTTAGTAGGATTCAATCTGAATAGTTAGTGTGCCTGAGGCTTCTGGTCCATGTCAAGCCTCCCCGTTGCAATGGCAAATTTGATCGTCGCCCGTACTGCCCGCATGTCTGGTGTCCATTTGTCACCGTCAGACGCCGCCTTTCCCCCCAGGAAGTATGATAGGTTTCCCATCTTTGCCTGTGAGCATCGCAACATGCCTTCCCGTTGCGCGGTCCATTTTGCACAGCGGAATAGGAAGTGTTCCACTGTCTCTGATGCTAGCCCGCATTCGCAAGTGTCCGATTCCATCGTTCCTATCTTGCATAGAAAGCTGTTAAGTCTCACCATTCCGGTGCGGAGCTGTGATAGTACGTCTGCTTCCTTCCTCTTCAGCGGGTCATATAGAGTACGGGTATGCTTGCCTGGCAGTGCCGTATCTATCTGCTTCGAGTATTTCCCGACTCTTTCTGGTAGTGTTCTTGTTTGCCGCTGCTTGGTTATCGCTAGTCTTATCCTTGTGGATCTTGCTAGATGTGGTGGCACATCTGGTCTGCATTCTCCTTCTGTGGCCTTCCGCGCTGCTGCTTTGGCTTTTGGTCCCAGCGCAAAATCCTCTTCTCCTGCTGGAACCCACAACATCCGGAGAGAGTGGCCCTCGTCTTCGAGACGCTTCATATGGTCGTATATTTGCCGTATGATCTGTTGGCCGGATTGTTGTCGTGGCCGCCGTATGGCTTCTAGTGCGGAGCGGCTGCTCGTCATGACAGTCACATCCCGCCAGCAGAGTCCAGACGGCATACATCTCAATACCATCTCTATAGCTCCCAACTCGGCGATGTATAGGTTCAGCTCCTCCGTCAAGCCGAGAGTGATGGAGTAGCTGGCCACTACCTCGTCATCTTTGTTGATCGCCGTATCTCGTACGACACCTCCCATGCCTACCATGCCCCTTCTCTGCGAGGAGCAGGTGGCAATAACTATGCCATTCACCCTCTTTGCTTCTTCCACCGCTCTCTCCCGGTCAGGGTCGCACGACACCGGGATACGGTTCCTCCATGGCGGTAACGCGTACTCCCGAATGATCTCCATTCGTTCAGTGGCTGTTTCCCCTTGTACTTGAGCAATCCTCTGCATCGGCGATACGAATCGGCGACACACTTTCACTTTCAGTGTCGCCAACGGGTGTGTCCTGGGAAGGGTCCGGAGGTTGATCCAAAACCTTGTTGCCGCTTGCGCATGCCGTTCTTGCACCGGTTGGATGCTAGCTTCGGCCTCTGCCACCGCCGTTGCGACGGTCCGGAAAGCCCCCGTGATCGCCTGTGCTCCGACCATCTGTGCCTTGTCCAGCCAAGCAGCTTCTCTAATGCCACATGAGTGCGCCCACACGCTGGACGCATAGTCCATGGTGGGAGCTACTGTTGCTACGAACAGTTGTCTCGCAGTCCGCGGTGACAGCATCTTCAGTCTTCTCAGACACATAGCAGCCGAGAGCCCCTTTGCGGCGGCTCTAGCTATGTGTTCCTTGTACCGCAGTTTCGCGTCCATGACCACTCCCAGGATCTTGGCGCTCGCCTTGGGCTTGACTACTTTTCCTTTGATCATGAACGCTTTGTCGCTGGTACGCGCGGCGTTTCGCGTGAAATGCACGATGGTCGTCTTGTCTCCGTTGAACGTCGCACCGCTCCGTCTTTCCCAGCCCAGTGCTTCGTCTATAATTGATTGGATGCCGGCTCGATTCTCCTCCGCTGTTGGTCCCACCACCCAGGCTGAGTAGTCGTCCACGAATGCCATCGAACCACCTCTTGCGTTGATTCTTCTCTGCACCAAATCTGCATTGAAGAACAGGAACAACACCGGCGACAGTGGTGATCCTTGCGGGAGACCTGCCTGTGGCAACTCCCGTAGCTGTGACTTGTACCCATTTACCACCACGGTGGCCATGCGTCCAGAGCAGAAGGCGTCAATCCATCTCACCAGTCCACCAGGTATGCCTCTCGCCTTCAGCCTCTCCAGTAGTCGTTCTTTGAACACTCCGTTGTAAGCACCCTTGACGTCGAAACTGATCAGACTGAGCACCCTGCCGGCCCTCCATGCCTTGTAGATCTGCTCCTGCAGCAGTATCAGTGCTTGTTCGGCTGACCTTCGCTTCCTTGCCCCGAAGTGGTTTGCAGGCAGCAGTCCATAGCTTTCCACTACATAGGATACCCGCTCTGCAACGGCTGCCTCGAGTATCTTGCCCAGTGTTGACAGCAGGGATATCGGTCTCCATGCCCTGGCCACTGTGTAGTCTCCCTTGTCTGCTTTCTTTAGCGGGATGATCTTCGCACTCCTCCACTGGTGGGGTACCACACCGTCCCTGAGGGAAGTGTCGAAAAGGTGCAAGACACGGTATCTAACCACTGGCCAAAGCTGTTTCCACACCATTGCTGGCAGACCATCCTCTCCAGGTGCTTTCCAAGGTTTCGCTGCTAGCACTTTTTCTTCAACTTCCTCCATGGTGAGGTCTGGCATGTGCACTTCCGTCCGTTGCGGTCGCTCGCCTTCATCGTCAATCTTAGCCGGCAACGGGGGGAAGAACGTGCTGAGCAGCTCCTCTGCCTGCTCCACCGTATCTTCCGTGGTGGAACCGTCCTCCCTCTTCAAAGGGGGCACCCTGTCGTCCATAACACCTGTTTCTGGTTTTAAGTACTTGGCCGCCTTCCATATGTTGACATCTTCTGCCAGGAAGTCGTCCCAGTGCAGTTTTTTCTGTTTCCGGATGGCATCATGGTACTCCTTGGATGCTTCCTTGGCCCGTCTTTCCAGGTCGGGCCTCACTTGGCCTGCTCGCCGCTGTGCCCTGGCCTGATTTCGCCAGAATGTGTACACCCGCCGAAGTCCTGTCAAATCCTTCGTCCACCAGCGCTTCGCGTACGGTACTGGTTGTGCTCGGGGTGTCAGATCGTGGATCGCCTCGAGGACGACCCTCATTAACTGGTCTGTCTGCTCCTGCACACCGACAGTCCAGGGGAGCTCTCGGAGATTTTTCTTCACCCTGGTTCTGATTGTTGTCCATGGTGCGTTCTTGAACGACAGTCTTTCCGTGACAATCCGATCAGGCATCGCGAGATCGAACGTCGTTTGGATCGCCCGGTGGTCCGATCCGTGTTCTGTCGGGTGTATGGAGCACGTCACCATTTCGTCTGCCAGTTTTGCCGTCGCCAGCATCAGGTCGATTGTGCTTTCCTTGTCGGGGCCTTGCCATGTCTTTGTGCCTCTCGGGAGGAGGCTGCATAGGCCGTGCTCGTTCATGACGTCGATAATCGGTTCGGCCTCGCCTTGCCTTGCCAAGGCCACGTCGTCTCCTCCCCATAGCCGGTCGTGCTGATTAAAATCTCCGGCCAGAATGACGTCCACCGCCATCCCTGACCTGCTCCTGAGGTCGAGGATCACCTGGTGCAGGGTATGGCATGTATTTCGAAGAGCCTGGGGCTTGCGTCCCGGCACATACACTGACACAACCAACATTATTCGGTCCGGAAGTCGTATGGCTGCTGCTGTCAAGTCCGAGGACTGTATTGGTACTTGGTCGGCCCCCAAGTCCCTATTCACCCACAACATGCTCCGGATCGGCCATCTGCCATCTCTCCAAATCGTAGGGACCATTTTAATCCATCTGGGATGCCCCATAGGGACTGTTAATAGTTTGCCGTCACCTTTCCATGCCTGTGGTTCTTGGACTGCCACAACTGCAAAATCCTGGAGTCGCGTATCGTTCATTAGGCTCTCGTGTACCGTGTCCTGTTTTCTTACATTCAATTGGATGACCTGGAATATTCTACTCATGCCGAGTAGGGTAGAGTTTCGGGCAGCTGCGACTGAACGACTCGTGCGGTCCACCACAGGGTACGCACTTGGGTACCTGCGTCTGGCACTCACTATGATGGTGGTCTTCGGCAGCGCACCTCGCACATACCCGATTCTTGCTGCACGAGAAAGCCTTGTGGCCGAGCTCCTGGCAGTTGTAGCATTGTATCGGTCCAGCTCTCCGCTCGAACACGCTAGTGTACGCCGATTCACCCGCTGCAAGGAAGTAGCGTTCTTGTAGGAGTCTCCTGGCATCGCTGTTCTTGGTGAGGTATACCACCATGGATCCATATGCTTTCGCGTTGTCCTTTCGACTCAACCAGGCCATCTTGGCAATTTGAACTTCATTCTCTTGGCCCAAAGCGTCCATCGCTCCAGGAAGGACCTTGCCTTCCTGGTCGAGAACGGCAGCACGGTTGATATTGTCAACTTTGACTGGGTACAGTTGGTCTCGGAGCACTCTTGCACCTGGAGCCTTCTTGGCCTCGATGATCGCCTTGATCCTCTTCAGTTCTTCCTCGTTCCTACCAATCACCCTCAGGCGGTTGGTATTCCGTCCATCTTTGGTGACTGCAACACATCGCCAACTCGGCTGGTCGCTGGACATTCGCATTTCCTGTTCAACGGTTTTGCGAATCATTGCCGGTGTAGCGTCTCCAATGTGATCCTCGGGCACCCTGGATGTGTCCACTGTGCAGAACACCGGCTTTGGAGTCGCCGATCGGGCCGTAGATGGAGATTGGATGGGAGTACTAACGGGTGTCATTCTGGCCGCGTCTGCATATGTCCGGCCCGGCGATCGTGGTGCCTGAGCCTTACTCAGTGTATCCAGCTGTAGTCGGGTCTGCTCCAGCTTGTCGCAAACCTGGGTAAGCTGCTGTCGGACTTGCGATAATTCTTGTGCCATCTGGGCCGTAGTCCTAGTAACTTCCTCAGCCATGCGGTCCCTAAGCTTAGCAAACTCGAGCTGAAATTCCGCCTTCATCGATTCCATTCTCTTATTGAAATCTTGTTCCAGGAGTCGTTTTAGGCTCTGGGCAACCTCGCTCATGCTACCAGCTGCCTTAGGCGCGGCCCGTTTCTTAGCTCGGGTATGACTCGGAGTTCCCTCACTGCTCTCCTCTTCCTGCCATTCCATAGCACCTTTTTGCTGCTTGGATTCCAACGCCCTCGTCGTTCTGGTCCTTTTACGCAGGGGACGATGACATCCCCCGCCCGGAACATCCTGTTCGCCTTCCATGACGACAATGACGTCTGATGCGGGGTTCGCAACACCAGACATCCACCAGTGGCCAGAATCTCCGCCAAGCGGCCACCAGGTATTTCAAAGGTTGTAAAGAAGATAAAATATTTAGATTCGAGATCCGAAACCAATTGCAGGATTCCGTCTGACGGGTGCTTTGGGTTAGGTGCCTGAGGCATCAATGGTTGAATCATGACAAAACCAACCCCCCTTACGGGCGGGGTCCCACCAAGGAACCAAGACAAGACATCATCACAATACACACAGTGACCACCCCATCAATTGGACCATAATTACACGTCCCATATACCTAAAAGGGTGATAATCTGACAGTTATGTATAGTTTGTGCGGGTCTCACCGTGACTACGGGATACGCATTTTCCGTATACTCGAATGTTTTAGCAGGGACAGGACAGTTCAAGCCCGGATTGAATCCCCCCTGCTTTTCTTTTTCAGGTGCCCGCGGTGTGTCTACCTCTAGTGCTGGGGCCATCCATGATGATCCTTGGAGTAGCTCGGATCAGATTTCGTACACATCGTCTCAGAAATAGCCTTCTTTTGTTTGGGTTGGGGGGGGGGGGCTCGCGGCGGGCAATGGAACCATTTTCTTTCTGGCTCGAGGGATCCGGCGATATCTGTGGGAAGGAATGATAAATAGAAATGATGCACAAAGCAGAACCTCATCTGCGCCAACTCCTTCGAGATGGATCCTATTTCTCGGGGTCAGTTCCCTGGATCAGAAGTGTTATCTGAAAAATGACTGTCCTGGGTCAAGCCGCTGAGCCGCAGCAGTGGCCACCGCACGAGGTGTCGCACATCGGGGGCGACCTCGCGGCAGATGTAGGGCATGACGTGCTCCGCCCACCCGCTGGCCAGCCAGTCTGTCTCTCGCTCCTTCATGATGATAACAAAGTAGGCAAAGATGACCAGGGCTAGTGATTCTTTGCTCTGCAGCCGCTCGAGGAATTCATCCTCGAGTCGGTAGAGCCACCCAAATGTGCTTTGTCGGTGTTCGTGGTCGAAGACTGGGGGAGGGTTATCACCTGCGCATTCCGGGGGGCCGTCGACCAAGATAAAGAATTGCTCTAGGTCGTCTAGGGCGAGGATGTAGGCCCTCCTGAGTCCGGCTTCTGGGATCTTCTGAGCCCTGGCGTATAGATGCCTGAGGTGTGTTTTTGTGTTGTCCGCGAAAGGGGATCCCGCAGATGGTTGTTGTTGTTGTTGTTTTGGAGCAGCGAAGCGAGAGGCTGATGCTGAGCCGGCGGACGGAGGCACATTTGGCGAGGAGTTGCAACGTCGTCCGTGGTACCTGATGGACCGAAGCCCACGGAGCAGGCCCAGGAAGTTGGGGCTGGCCTGGTCGCTGAAGGCGATGTATTCTCCTGGTCTCGGGCCCATGGCAAGGTTGATGAGGCCGATGAGGATGGCCGATGTGTGTAGTACCTCGTAGTCTGCAGTGTTGATGCTTTCGAGAAGGGCGGTAGAGCCCTGGACGCCTACGACGTGGTGCCGCTCGGCCTGGACCGAGAGCTCGGCGCGTTGGTGGCTGTGGAGTCCGAGTCGTGCCTTGTGCAGCGCGGCGAGGGCCAACATCAAGTGATACAGATGCGGATGCCGACTCCCGAGACTGGGGAGGCGGGTGCTCCAAGACTTGGGGCCTGACCCGTCGGTGCCTATCGAGGGTAGGGTCGACGTAAAGAAGTGGTGCATCAGATCCATGTCAGTGTAGCTGAGCGTGGGTGGCGCAGACACCACTACGGGCCGGGCCAATTTGACCATGGCGCTTTCCATGGAGGCGAGCCGGTGGGACATGGAGTCGAGCTTCGCGGACTGCTCTGCTATGATCCTTGGCAGCCCGGCCAGTGCGTAGTTGTCGCCGTGGTCGTGTTCGTGGCCTGCCGGGGTCAGGCTCGTCTGTGGCGGATCTGGCGCGGAAATGGAAATGGACGACGATGAGAGGCAGCCTGACAGGGGGCTGTTGTTGGCTGCTCCTGGGCGGCAGCCGGAGCACTTGCACGCGCATGCTTCGGGAGCTCCGTCGTTGGCGGCCAGTGTTGGTGGCGTGTACGCGCAACTGACCTCCCTGCGGATGCAGTTGAGGCACGCGGGCCTCGTCTCGTCGCACTTGATCTTCCTTCTCTTGCACTGGAGACAGCCCAACCTGGACTTTCTGTGGGGATGCCTATGCCGATGCTTGATGTCGCCCTCCAAGGAGCCCATCTTGACACACCGTTAGGGGCTTTCAGCGGGTTAGTAAAAGTTGACGGGGCAGTGAGGTCGGACCGAGCAATCCGCGTATCGAATGCGAGGCCACGGTACTACTAAAATACCGATACATGTTTACGTACTCAGGGGTGGGTGGGGCTGTGCATTGAAATAGCACATCATACCTATTACAGTACCAGCCCATTACTCATTTCGGCCTATCCGGAAGTGAGATCGGAACGAGTAAACGAGCAATCCGCGGATTAAATGCGAGGCCAGGGTACAGGGGCCATCCCAAGCTAGACTTGAGGGTCATAGGTAGGTTGGACGGGTTGTGCGTCGTATACACAGTACCATACCAGCCGTTTCGGCATTTTGAGTAAGAAGTCTTGTGGGGAGCCATGATGGCTGTGGTCCTCAAGTTGGCGCTGTTGCTAGCCATGACGCATATGGAAGGTATGGATCTACCAGCCTCTCACTTGTGGCCTCCTTCCGGTCCTTTACCGACAATAGAAGTGCGGTGGAGAACTGTCTTGGTCTGCACCGGCAGCATTGAGTCCTCTCAAATATTATAAAGACTATTGTTGAATGGCCTTTGCCATATGGCGATAGTACGTACGTACGTAGGGGTCTGTTGGTTGGTTCTGATTGTATTGCTTGCTTAGGGAAACGGGTGTACTATCGTACGAAGGGGAAGAGGCCACTCTTCCCCAGCCGGGCCCCCGGCTGACTAAGCACACCCAACCTATCGAACTACGTGCGATCCAACCAGGTGCTATTCCAACACAGACTCTCTTTTCTTTTTGAGATCGCACGCCCTGAAAACCATGACTTTGAGCAAGTTGAATTGCTCGTGCGATAGCTCTTTTCCAGAGCTATCTTTTGCAACCAAGGTCAGGTTGAACTGACCAGTTTTGACCAAGTTCGGTGTAAGTGACGTACGGTACACCAGGAAAACCGTTTGGCCCCCGGGTATCACGACGACACTTTTCTCCCCCTTTTCTTCCTCCTTTTCGCACGGCAACAACTTCTCAAGCAGCAGACAAAGGAAACTTTCTTGCAGCACTTTCAGCAACATTTTCCTTTGCCGTCAGTGATTCATTCGTACGGGTGAGCACTTGCCCAGCCGTAAAGGGAAGATACGGCGACAGCGCACACTCGCACGCTGTCCCGGCGAATGTTTAAACGCCCTTCCTCTCCCTTTCTTCCCTCGACTTCTTTCTTCCTTCATCGCACGGTAGCTTCCTTTGCTTCGTGCGGTTCCTTTTTGTCCAGCCTATCCACAAACGCTTCGATTCGAATTCTGAGCGTATTTGTAGATATGAGGCGTTCCAGGGCCTGGTTGGGGGTCTTCTTCGTACAGGCATCTGCCGGGTTGTCTTTGCCATCGATCCATCGTACCTCTGAGATCTCTTTCTTTTCGTACGACTCTCGGAGGGACATGATATCTATCATCAGTCTCTTCTCATCTGTAGTTCCTAGCTTGACTAGGCATTCGTACAGAGATCGTGAGTCTGAGCAGATCACCAGTGGGACTCGTGGTATGTTCAAAGAGTCTAGTATCCGGTTGAGCGTCGTACTAAGGGCAATCCCACTATCAAAGCCCGTAGTCATGCCATAGAGTTCACTAGCCAGAACGCTTCGTGTAACTCTTTTGCACTTCGTAGAGCTCCAGTGGATGATATTGCCCTGGATCTCAAAGTCATTCTCCGTACGACCTGTTTCCGTAGCCAGCACGATGATGAACCCTAGCTGTGAGCTTAGGTCCTTGTTGTTTGCAAAAGATCCATCTGTGAAGATGTACAGTTTTGCTCGTGCGAGGTCAAGTGGCACATATGTTAGACCCCTGGATGGGTTCCTCATTTGCCACTCTATTCGCGCGTTCAGAGCCTCGATGTCTTTTTCCTCTGGCTCTTTGACTTGTGCTGCTGCTGATAGGTCGTACGAAGCCTCGGGTTGGCAGATGGAAGCAATGTATGCTCCCCTTGCCCTTTGGGCTATGTACTGTTGAGGTGCGTCTTCCGCACGAGGGTCAACCAGGCTGAGTTGACTCGCCTGTCCCTTTTGTACGGAGGTGATGTTCTCCCCTTCGAGACTAATTCTGCCTCCGTTGAACTCAATTGGTTGTTCTGGGGTCAGAATAGTCTTGGGCTTCGCACGGAAGTTCTTCTTCCTCAACTCCTCCTCCTCCTTGTGCGAGAAGGGCTCAGTTGCAAAAGTAAAGGTATCGTCTGTTTGCATACCTGTGATAGCAAAGTTCTCTGGGCCATCTGTGGTATATAGCAAACATGGGTCGTACGTAGAGACCTTCATCCCTAGAGCCTCCGTGTGGTGCGAATGATATGTTTTGAACCAGTAGAGCCCTGATTCCGCAAGCCCGTACAATGGCTTCGATATCAAGAGGACTGTTCCTTCGGGGTACCTCTCCTCAAGCTCTGCAGGTAATCGTGCGATGATTGTCCTAGTCAGCCTGTCCTCAGATTGAGTATAGGCTTGAGTGATGTCCCTGAGTTCCCCTTGTGCCCCAAAATTTCGTACGAGGGTAGGGCCCAAGGCAAAGGTTAGCCTCTGGCTCATCCTCTGAATAGTTGGGGCCTGGGTGAGGATAGCTTGCTTTTCCTCATCCCCATAACCTTGTACGACCAGCCTGGATTTCTCTATAGGCTTGGTAGACTTGTTCTTGATCTCTCGTACCATTCGCGTCTTGTATACTCGAAGCCCTTTGTGAATTCCCTCTGGTTTGTATCGTACGAAGGAAAACACATTTTCATTTGCAAGGGCATTCAGTTCCAGAGCATCTGATTCCTCAAAGGGACCTCCTGGCACATTGATAACGTTATCCGCACGGAGTTTGAGGGCTAACTCGAAGTTATCCTTCTCCTTCTGGGTCAAGAATACTTGGAAGTATCGTGCGGTTGTTTTCCGAGGTCGTCCTCGCCTCCTTGGCTGCTCTGGCTCTGGTCGCACGATGATCTCGTCTTCAACTTCGTCATGTTGGGTCTCCGCACGATGATATGCTTTGGCCTGGGTAGCTCTGAAGGTAGCCGGTCCATTGACTGTTTCGATAGTCAAGTTGTGCCCGTCTCTGGCCTTGAGTTCGTGCGGTCCGGTCCATCCTTTGTTTTCCCTCCAAATCATCACTTCAGCGCCCAGTGGCAGGGACAGAACTTCGTGTAGATCTGGGCCGTTTCTTGTGTTGATCGCGCGGTTGATCTCTACCTCTGCGCGAATCTTTCGGAGCATCTTCATGGCCTTCTGAATTGCTTCCGCACGAAGTGTGATTTCCGGCGATGGTGGTGAGTCTTGGTTGATTCGGGGGTATGCCCCGAAAACAAGAAGGGTTGGTACGATACCATTTGGGCCAGCGGTATCGTTGAGAGCCTTGATTGCCATCTGGAGTATCGTCTCCTTGTCTGTAATATGGCCGATTTCTTGGGTAAGAATATCGTACGCCCTCCGGAGAGGAGCGTGTAGTCTCTCAACTTTCCCAACTGCCCAATGTGCCTCAACTGGCATCTCTTCGCACGATATACCCAGGATCTTAGCATTATTCCTGAATTCCTCAGAAGCAAAGTTCGTTCCTGGGTCGTGCGAGATGTGATCTGGGGGTCCGAGGTAGGTATATATCCAGCACCGGCATAGGGCGTTCCAAGTGTCTCGTGCGGAGAGGGACTTTAGAAACGTAGCGGCTTGAAAACTCGTCTCTGAGTCCACAACATGTAGAACATTGTCGTCCCCTAATCGCACGACGTCAACTACTACTTGATAGTTGAAGTGGTTCTTATCTTTGATGGAGAATTTGAACCGTCTTGGGGCTTGGTCGTGCGATTGGCAGTGGTGACAAAACTTCTGAATAGACTCAAGAGCACTTTGTTCCACATCTTCGTGCCCAGCGTTCCTCAGCAGTTTATATAGCCTTTCCGCACGAGGATGTCCAAAGCGTCTATGTAGACGTCTTAGCTCTGCCTCTGTGAAGAAAACTCCTGCTTCCGTACGGCTGGTGTTGAAGAATGGGTGTCCCCATTTCCGAATCACAGGAATCTTCACACCGTCTTCTCGTACGATGACATTCTCCACATTATTGAAGTATGCCTTTAGCTTGTCGGCATCGTGCAATGACAGCAGGAAAGGAGTAGGTGTATCCAGAATATAGGAGGTGATTTTGCCTAGTTGGTTTTTCTTCTGGATAGTTCCTATGGAGGAGACTATTTCGTGCGGGCCGAATTTGACTTTGGCATCTCCTGGGGTCCATGAGATCTTCGCGCGAGGGTTCTCACGTAAATATGCAAGCACTTGGGCCTTGCCAACTGTCGAGACCTTCGCAGCTCCAGTATCCCACAGTTCTCCCTGATACTTCGTACTATAGGGATTGTGTAGCACGAATTGGGTTGCTTCTGTGGTCTTTGGGGCTGTGTATATGTCTTCTCCGGTCGTACGGTGAAAGAAAGCGGCATCGAGGAGGTAACTAGAGGAACCTTCGGTTGCTTGGCCCTCCGAGTCCTCCTCTTCCGAACTCTCCGCTACACTCCGCACCTGGTTCTCGCCTTCGTACTCAAGAAGAAAGCTCTGAAAGCCTCTCTCATTTGAGTCGTACGGAGGTTCTTCCCCTATAACCTGGCAGGCTTGGAGGTATTGGTCTCTCATACGTTTCCTCTCAGCCTCTGGATGGTTTGTAGACCAACAGCCTTCCTTCTTACACACGAAGCACCTTTTGTTCTTGAAGGTGCGGCTTCTAAAAGGCTGTCTGGAAGCAGATCCCGCACGATAGGGAATAGTTGCCTGTCCCTGATAGTTCACAGGCCTCCCTTTTCCGTACGGTATCCTCTGGCGGTCCTTAAAAGGTGCTCTGTACCGCCTGTCCACAAAATTGATTCCTGGGGCTGCTTCGTACGTAAACTGGCGAGTAGTTGTCTTCCTGTCTTGGGCTACTTGAATAGCTCCTCGAAGGTCTGAAAAGAGACCTTCGCACGTAGGCTTTTGCTGCATGATAGCTAGTTCGAACTCTGGGACCCCTCGGCATGCTCGAACCACAGCCGTGCGAAGGGGGATCTCTCCTTGGTACCCTTGTCCTAGGGCCCTTTGTACGAGCTGTAGTCGATCCAAGAGCATCTCTAGTACCTCGACTTGTTTCTTGTCGGGATTCTCCTGTTTGAGTTGTACGAAAGAGAGCGTAGTCCAGTCTGCCCAGTATTGGTTGTGATTGGTGTTGGTGTTAAAGTGCATATCCATGAGGGTATATACTTCGTCCCAACGCCTTTCTGGGCCAATATGTTCTAGCCAGAAGTCGTACGCACGGTCTTCTAAGATAATAGGGAAGACAGCGTGATATTGATCCTCTCGTACGCCGGTGTGGCGACATGTTGCGATGAATGCTCGAGTCTTATCGTATAGCAAATCGTACGGCTTCCCAGTATAGTTTCGCTTCTTGTTCCAATGCTTTGAAAATTGTGAGCTTTGCTGTGGCTCAATTGGGTTATTGTAAACAATTCGTGTTGGGGGAAGGTCGTACCCATTGCTCCGAGCAGGTATAGGTCGCGTTATGTCTTCCGTGCGAGGTAGTTGTGGGTATGCTTCCACCTCGTGCGAAAACCGTGCTCCCGGGGGTGCTTGTCGTACAGCCTGTGAATCCACCGTTTGTGGCCTCGGCATATATCCTGGCTCTTGACTTCCATTATATACGCTTCGTGCGGGTGGGCTTCTGTACTCGGCTGGTGCTGGGGGACTCTGGTGTGTCTCTACCGTAGGCTGAATGTTCTCAGAATATACGCCTTGCGGTTCTGTTCGCGCGAGGGACTCTTGGGCAACACGGTCACCTGGTTCTTCCTCAGCGAGAGGGTCTCGGGTTTGTATCGGAACAGGAGTTCGTTCCTGGAACCGTACGGGTTGTTTCCCCTTGCTAGCCCGTGCCTGGGCCTCCCGAGCTTCCTCTTCTTCGATTTCCTCTAGGGTCTTCTCTACCAGGCGGCGTATTCGTTCTCCATATCTTCGTGCGGGTGGGACTTCGATTCCCTTGTTTGTAAGGGCCTCAATCAGCTCCTTTAGGAACAGACGATCCACTGTGTTGTATTGGACCTCGGTCCATCCCTCAAAGTCCTCGCACAAAGATATTTGGAGATTTCTTCTAGATATTCCCATTGTTCTTATTTCCCATGTAAGCCGTGCGATGTATGTGTTCAGCTCGGCTTCCGTGGGAGCGTTGTGAGGGTCAATTGGGTTAAACCATATCTCGAGGTTCGTACGGCTCCGCCATACTGACATCGGGATAGTGCTTTCCCCTCGAACTTCTTCGTATGTCAGCTGGTGATGGATTTGGCTATTGCTCGCCTCAGTCTGGGACTGTTCTTCCGGAGTTGTCGGGTTTGACATGGTGGTGGTCTTCGCGTCGTATCGTGCGAATCGAGTTGTTGATATATACATAGACTATGTCGTCTCGTATAGTCTGGGGTTGTATAGTTGTGCAATGGCGCACACCTTGCTACTCTTTCTCGTACGATCTCAGCCTTCACAATAGTGAAGACCTTCTCAAGCAAAAGAATTGAGTAGTTTAGTCGTCTAGAAGTGCTTCTTTCTCGTACGATCTCAGCTTCTACCGTAGTAGACGCCTTCTCAAGCAAAAGAAAGAAGTACTCCTGGGATATAGCACAAGCGCACGATTCCCGACTCTCCCGAGGCAGCACTGCTGCAATCTCCTCAGGCTAGTCGTCTTTGTGCGAGCCTCGTCTCTTCACTCTTGCCAATCTGTGAATTGCCAAGCAATCCACTGATCAGTGTTGAATGGCCTTTGCCATATGGCGATAGTACGTACGTACGTAGGGGTCTGTTGGTTGGTTCTGATTATTGCTTGCTCAGGGAAACGAAGAGGCCACTCTTCCCCAGCCGGGCCCCCGGCTGACTAAGCACACCCAACCTATCGAACTACGTGCGATCCAACCAGGTGCTATTCCAACAGTAGTACTGGTTTTAATGTGTTCTAGCACTCTTTGTCGAGGCCCAGCCATGGCGTTGCGTTGTCGCGTGGGAGTTGTTTCGAAACGCGATTGCAGGGAAGGAGAACGACGGGGACGTACCCACAAAACAGAAGGCGTGGCAAGATATCCGTTGGTCTCCGAGCCTCTCCTCGACGTCCCCCCATGCCAGTAAAATCATACCCACGTGGTGCAGTTTTTACACCATGCTCTGGCACTCCGCGGTTGTGTCAACTTGAGATATACGTGTTGTATTTTAAAAAAAAATAGGGGTCAAGGAATGCTGCAAGTTGGACAGCTGAAAATCGCTCTGAGGCCCTGGTCCCGGTCTGGCTTGCCTGGAAATGACCCAACGTTGAGAGCAACACGCCGGAAAATTTTGGCACTAGGCTCAAACCGTGAGAATTCTTTACGGCGTAAATCACCTGGACGCTTTTGACCTACCGCAATCTCTCCTGCAGATAATTCTGGCAGGGTGTGCGAGATAATTTCAGGAAAGGGACCATGTTTTGGCACTTCCAAGAGCACATGGCGTCGCGTCATGCGCGTGGAAGTGTCAAAAGGCGCAATCGCACGGAACCAGCACCTTCGTGCTCGATAAGTACTGTATCGAGCGTTGGAAAACAACGGCAATTTACTCACAAGCGGAGGGCGTGGCAAAATATTGTTCTGCCTTCGAGCCTCTCTGGCGGTTGAGTAATGCCTCGACGTCTCCTGTGTTGGTGTCCCTGTCACCCCCATAATGCAATCACACCCACACATGGTTGTGGTTTTGACACCGTGTTCTGGCGCTCCGCGCTTCACATCCACCAATTTAGCCAGCTCCCTGGTGGCGAGCTCCGAGTGGAAATTAGAGTTCAAAATTTTGTATTTACATTCTATAAAGTACATGTACCTATTATGAATGGAATCCTGCATATGCAGTTGGATCGCCAGGGCAGAGTCGAGGCATGAAATCGTCCCGTCAGTATGCCATCCAGTTTCTCAATGGCATCATGATCCTGGTCTAGAAATACAAATTGAGATTCACAGACAAAATCCGTCTGTCCGTCCAACTCGTTTCGACCGAGAGGTGTTCCTTCTCAGCGATGGTGTTTCCAGAGGCGCGGCAATTGTAACACCCCCCCCCCCCAAGTTTCAATGGTGCAACGGGCTCGACCAGTTGGAAGTCGAGAGGCCGAGCTGAGTCTAATGCATTCCTAACTTGATAACGAGTGCACATGGTGGTTGGGGTCTCTGTTGATGGGAGCGTCCCACCTTCCAATATCGTCGAGAGACCAAGCCCTCTTTTGAAACTGGTGCCTGCTGCTCCTGCATATTACGGCGTCAGCAGCGCGTCTTGCTTCCACGGTGGTTGGCGATCAGGAGGTAGTCCCGTTTAGCCAGCAATCGCGTTCGCATCGGTGGGTCTCCTCCAGCCTCGTCGCCGGGGTAGAGGGTGACATCTGCTGTGTGAATCGTTCCCATCAATCGCCTCATTGGTGCCCATATCTCGCTAAACCTGCGTCCATGGTGGTTGCCTGCATATACATGCAGTCAGGAACGACCGGGCCACCGTGGGGTGATCGGTTCATTCCAATCTGGTTGGCTCCTCAGCACAAGAGTTGTCCATCGGTTGTACATGAGTGGGGCTGCTGTGTTGATGTTTTCCTTGTCCTCTTGGCTTAGAGAGGAGGAGGGAGGTTGGTAGGGAAGCCCACAGCAGTGAAGTACAGACGCGGTATATACGTGATGGAAATCCCATCTTTTTAAATTTCAATGAAATCTCTTTACAAAGAATTACTCAAATTCCCCTCGGGCCAACCTTCTCGAGCTTCATTTTCCACCTCAAGCAGGGTGAAAAGTAAGTCCGGATGATCGACGACCAGCCATGAGGTAGGGGGCTAATGCGCTTGTCCTGTCAGCTCAATGGAAATCTCAGCTTCTCCCGTGGAAAAAGATCTATCTCCAGACCAATCCTTTTTTTTAGATCAAGTCTTCTTCAACACTTCGGATCACAATCCATTTTCGGCGCAGGAAGATTTCAGCCAGCTGCTGCCAACGGTGCCTCTGGCGTCAACCGATCAATTAGGCACATTTGGAAACGACGGATACCAAACCAATCACTTCGTCAAGGAAAATTCCCCTTTTAACGGTTTCCGTTTCAATCCAATTCCATCACAAGCTGAGTTGAGCCAGACTACGGTGTTAACGACAGCCCCGTCCTCGCCCTTGATTGAAAAAGCAGCCGATAACCAGATCATCTCGACCGTATCTCCTCACTTCAGTTCAGGTCTAATTCCGCACGAAGATACCACAGATCTCCCACACGTCAACTTCCAGGATCTCTGCAAATCTCCAACAACCTATTCATCTCCCCAAGACGCGGGACCAACTACGCATCGAAGAGAACCATCGTCTGAAAAAGCAGTTGATGACGGGGATAATCTTCTTGCAAAAATGTACCAGTTGAGAAACAAGAACGCCAACCCCTCCCTCGCTCAAGCAGGTGATACCTCATCTATGCCTGAACTCAACACGCCGGCAGACAGTAGCATCATGGTTGCCTCTGATCTAGCTTTCTTGGACGAGACAAATCACCTGGGGACATCGTCCATTGAAGAGGCATCCGCGTCTGTTCCAAATGCGCCGGCGAAAAAATCGAAGGCTGGGAAGATTGGGCGCCCCACCAAACGCCGATCAGTTGATGCACACAACAATATTGATCGTCCAGAGCGTCCCTGGAAGAGATATCGTCCTCACCCGACTTTGGAGGAGCTGGACAAGCGCATTCAGAATGGGGATATCACAGCAAACCAAGAGATAACAGCAGAGTCACCAACGCCAGAGCTGCCCTTCCGGCCAGAGGACATCGAAAAGCTGCTGAGCCCAGTTAACGATTCCCCACTGAATGGAGATTTCCTCGACACTATTGTGCAGCATCTTGTTGCCTGCAACCGACACGTCACTGCCATACCTGGCCGTGCTTGGGCCGCTGGTGAGCCGGGTGAAAATACCCTGCCATGCGACGATTCATCGATATTTATCCTTCCAGTCAATATCAACGAACGCCTAGCTTCGATGGTTATTCACATGGCGCAACACAAGGCTATGCTTCCCAACCTACTGATGGATAAGCAAGTCAAGGAGGACCATCAAAAGATTCAGCAACTGGCTTCCCTCTTTGTCAGCAATTGCCTGCCAGAGCCATACAATAATTGGGATGAGCGTTGGACAACACAGCTCTACCCAAGCCCACAACAATCTAGCTCTCGCGATAGTGACATCTACTATACCTGGGTTGTCATGCATATTGCTTCTGGATTACAACTGCCTTCATCGTTCGATGGCCGGCTGGTGCGATCCTTCATCCATGCCATATGCATGGATACCAATCACCTCGCGATCGCTGCCGTAGCGCCTGGCAGCGGCGGCACTAAAGCTACACCTGGTGCGACCAATCGAAACGGCGAAAGCCCTAAAACGCTTTGGGATGTGTTCTCCTTGACTGACTTCATCCAAAGTTGCAACGTCGATGCTCTACTCAAAGTTGTTGCAGCAATCCAGAATTCTCTCGATGCTACTTCTTTCGGAAGTAATAAGTCCCACGATGACTTCCTTCGGGCGGTTGCGACTACCTACAAGAACACTCAAGTCTCTGAGTTGGGCCAGTTAGAAGCAGTTGCGAGCCATCTTGCAGCTCTGACTGACGCTCTCTGCGCTTCGGGGACCGTGGAGCCAGAAGACCTGAATAAATTGGACGACGATGAGGCGGTTCTGCAGAGGATGAAGAAGGATGCTGGGTCCTTTCAATCGAGTAGCTCGTGCTTGGACACAGTAAAAAACGACGTGGAACAGGCGCTGAAAGATATTACAGAGCGGAAGCTACGGTGCACCAAGTCTCGCCGGCTCCAACAAGCTTTCATGCTGGTCGACGTGCCCGCTGTTGTGGAACGTGTGAAGCAATTAAGAGAAGAAGTTGAGGTGCTACCACTGCAGGCAGTGCGTCATGCTCAGTAAATGGTCAATGTTGCTTTGGCTCTGTTTCGCTGTCTTTCTGTGATGATTGGATTAGGGTTAGAAATGGGTGGGAGAAGACGGTAGGCGGCTTCTCCTCTATTCCAGATTCGATCCCGTGGAATGTCAACCACGCTTTGTCGGAGGTACATATATCTTCCAATCCCAACTGCGAGGTTTTCTGCAAACTGTTCATCTTCAAAGAACTGCTGTAGGTGACTGCGCGCGTTTTCTGCCTCTTCTGGGTTAACGTCCCCGGCCCAGATTCGGCCCACCCCTGATTCGGCCCGCTTTTTCTGTACGGAGGTCGCTGTAAAAAGTCTTTGATGCCAAGGAGCAGGGGCCCCTGGTCAACTAACTTGATTACCAGGGAAACCACTAAGAAACTGGTTGCCCAGCAGGATCGAGTAGTCAACTACCCAAAGCGTACGGCACCTGCCAGTACTAAGCGCTTAAACTCGTCACCAAAAACATCGTCAGCGACTGTTTTTTTTGGTGTTTTCGACTACCCAACTACCGTACACACCGTACATGCTACAGAACCTAAGAAACTCTGTAGTAGCTACGTTGTTTCTTCCCTCGTTGTACTCGTTGCCGCCCTCGCAGCGAATTACCTGCTGGATGTGCCATGGGATCCTCTCGACGAAGGCTTGCAGACGTTCTTGCTCAAATACCCTCCATTCCTTCCTCCAAGCTGCTCTGCTTGAGGACCCGACGTTGGCGCTCCACGGCGTGTTGTCCTCCTCTTAAGCTCGGGCCAGACTGGCTCGATCATATTGAGGTCAGGAGAATTGCCACACCAGAGCAAACGCTTAACATCGTGAAGTTTAAAGACTTCTGCTTGAGCAAAGTGGGCATGCGAAGGAGCCTTGTCCTCTTGCACGATCGCTTCTGGCCCGACCTTCTTTGCAAACGGAAGTAGTTTATCAAGCAGAATCTCCTTCTGATAGCGGTACCAATCAACTCCTCCACGCCCAGGCTTCCTCACAAGCTTACCAGTCTTCTCAGACCAGATCCAGCGGCGGTGACGAGCTGTACGAGAATTTTCCTTATAGGCAGCAGCAAAACGCTTAGCCTCGTCGGCTTCCCACTTTGCCTGCGCCAGGGGCTCGTTTTGAGCGTTGAGCTTAGCCAAGACTTCATCAGCCTTATATATTTAGTAGGCACTCAATACTTTACTGTCTGGCCACTGGTCTCGTGTTTAAGGCCCATTCCCTTAAAATATATTTTCGTCCAGCGGCTTGTCTCCTTTGCGGATAAATCCTCAGCGCCCATCACTCACAATGAGCTATAAGCCGCCTCATTACAACGAAGCTTTGCCCTACTGGCTAAAACAGTCAGCCACCATCCCTGTTGAACCAGCCGACGTCGCCCGCCGTCATTCGCTTACGGCCAACTCATGTCGTCCGGAAGAGGCTACTGGACTCGCTCGTTCCCCGTCCCCTAGTGATCAGCTTCTTCGTGAAGCGGCTGAGGGTTGGTATTCCAAGTACTCTCGACCATTTTTGTGACCAAGGCGGACTGATCAACAGTATTTAGCCCATCGGTCTGCGCTCGAGGCAGAACTTGCCCAGGCGAGCAAATCTAGCAGCACCCAGTCGACCGAGCATGATCGCAGCAGCATGATCCGGGAAGAGGCTGTCCATCCGAGCGTGTATCATGAAAAAAGCTCCAGAACGCAGCCAGACGAGCAGAAGTTTTTTCGGCAGCTGCCTTCGTGTGCAAACAAGGCCCAAGCTACAGAAAAGCAAATTTCGAGACCTGGGAAGAGCATCAACATCCCGGAGATGAACCAGAATAGAGCTGGCATCGACGGCGACGAGGAAGCGGAGGACGAGATCGTGGTATGCATAGCCTGGTAGCTGACCGCTAGCCAGAATTTCGTGGGTATCCGAAAACACCAATGTCGAGCAATGTGGGAAGCCATATTTCTGGAAATTGAATTAGAATGGATGATAGTCAATGATAACTGCAGCCCTTTCAGATGATCAGCCATTTCCACGCTGGCGAAGCACCTTCGTGGTCTTTTCGGCTGTTCGGGGCAATTTCAGAGGGGACTCGTAGAGTTCATGGTAACACTTGATGCTTGTATTATCATGCGCCATAGAACCGTGATTGGGGATCAATAGCCTGCACCGTGAGCTCTTGCTTTTCAATGAACTTTCCGTGATGAATAGAGGGCCGTCGACGTCACAGAATCTCAGGTCAGACTCCAAAAGACAAACACAGTCTCGCCGCGGCCTCCAAGCATCTTTCAATAATCGCATACCAGTTGCTAGACATGGTCAATCGACCCCTACGGGTTGGAAGCCGTCATCACCATCGACTCATCAGGCACTGGATATTACCAGGAGCAGGCACATGACTACAACATCGCGGCGAGAAATCCGAACACTGAGGATTCCGGAGAAGAAGCTCACTCCGGGCAACCCATGCAGGAATCGGCAGGAATTGCAGCAAACTCCTGTCTTTTGAGATTGCCCATTCTGACGTTGTCGCAGCGCAACAATGGTCCAATTGTCATGTATGTCATCTGAAACATTTACTGTAGTCGAGAAACCTTATTGAAACACATGCGCTGCCAAGTCGCAGGCTCCATCGTTGTGAACGACAAGAGATCAGTCGGAAAACATCTGGCTGGCTGTCATGCTGCGCCAGAGAGGTGCCCCAAGGTACCAGGACTTGTGAGGAAGACGATCTAGGCCGTCTACGCACCTGGCCGTTGAATGGTGGAAGTGCGTACAGTACTGTACTGTACCGTACCGTATTTAGAATTTTCATTAAAAGCTTTTGTTTACAATAAGTCTGCCACAGCACATTCGGCCCACCCTCTGATTCGGCCCACCCAAATCGCCCACCCACCACAACTACCCTTCGACTTCGTCCTCGTCGGCCTCACCCTCTGAAGCCACCACGATACATTCTTCTGGTTCTGGGGCATTTTCAGACCCTTCTTCGTCTGCTAACTCAGCCTCGATTGCTCCGGCTGCAATTTGCGCCCTCCGAATTGCCTCAATGTTGACGAACCTCGAATTTGGGCTCGTTTCGACCTTCCTTCTTTCAACAGGTGCCATGGCTTCCAACTTCGCTTTGAGGATCTCGTTTTCTCGTAGAGCTATCTTCAATTGCCAGTATTTCTCGTCATATCCTTTTTCAACCTTCCTAAAGAGTAGTCGTTGCGTGGCGCCTGATTGATTATTGGAGTCAAAAACACCATGCAAGACCCGGAGCTCTCGGGATGCTCTCGGCGTTGACAACAGTGCTTTCTTTAAGCTTATGGGTACTGGAGTAACTATTTCGAGCCTCCTCGTTCTCGTGGCGGTCTTTATTTTCGCCTCCTTTGCCTCCTTGGCGGCGTTTTCTGAGAGAATGGCATTTAGTAGTGGCTTCGCCATATTGACCGGCCACAACCCAGTCCCACGCCACCCACTGCAGATATTCCTTTCCTTTAGGGCACTCAAACGTGCCCTGCGATAGCAGAAAAGAAATAATTATTTTCCTGTGAATGTGTTCTCAAAGCAGAAGCTGAGGTTATCAGCTTCTTGCTTGTAGGCGGCCTTGAGCGATGAGAATACACCCACATCGAGCGGTTGTAACACGTGTGAGGCCGTGTTTGAGATGACATGAAGGGGGCCCGCTGCCCATAGCATGTCCAATAACGTTCCAGATTGTCGTGTCGCACATCGCATCAATCGAAAGGCTGCATTGCAAATACATGTGCATTGGATTCACTCATCAGTGGCACGGACCCCATCCAAGCGAGCATCAAGTCACCGACAGAGCCACTGGACCTGCTCACCCACTGCCATAGCTCCAGGAGCGTCGTCCAGGTATTCCTCCCTGCCCGAACAAAACATGGCTCGACATCTAGCCACGAATCCACGACGGGCTGTAAAGAGAGTTCAGGTGGGGAATGACTCTAGAGCAAGGCTTCGACGCGTAAGAGACACGACAGCAGTTGATTCAACTCAGTCTGGCTCACTCCCGGAGCCTTGCAAGAACTCGATAGACGCAACAGTCCTCAACAACCAGCTAATGTGATCCTTCCCTCGCTTGAGTAGACATGTGCAATGACCCCGTCCAATTTGCAAAACGCGGGGGCCCCGATCTCATTTACCTGTGAGGCGTAGGTATTAGATTTAAATTAGCTGCTGCACGCACAGCCTGTAGTTGGAGTACGGGTACCTAGGTATCAGGAATGCATCGATTTGGCCAAAGTGTCTATTGGGTGTGAGACTTGGATACTGACAGCCCCTTGCATGTAAAGGGCTGAAAGACCCTGCCGCGCACCCGCCACCTGCTACTGGTCTGTACTTTATGATTATGTGTTCTGTCCTAGAGGAACCGAGCTGCCGATACCTCGTGTTCGCGCCGTCCTATCGTGCAACGAAATGACTCAATGTGATGAGGGAGCTCGAGTGGCCGGGACCCAAGACGGAAATTTCGAGACGCAATTCGGAGGAAATTATTGGCTTTGGGAGTATTGGAGGAAGTATATTAGGTGGGTTCTAGTAATCATTCGGTTGATGATGGCACAAGCTTGACTGACCAAGCTTTTCCACCCTCCGAGTTTGTCTCCATTGTGGCTCGATAATACTGTTCATTGCCCACTAAATCTTTGAGCGTCACCTCCCTCGTCATCTGGAGACTTTCGATCTCATCTAGCCGCTCCATAGTCGCACGAAGGTGGTCGTCGAAGCCTTCAATGCTGCACACTTCCTTCATGGCCCAGTACATTGGTCTTGAATCTGCCTGGACCATCCCATCAGGGTCAATAGTGAAGATGTTGTTGTGGTGTGGCATCTTGATCCACTCTGCATTGGTGATCACCTTCAAGGCATCCATTGCCTCCTGGCATTCCGCCGTTCACTCAATTCACCGAGATACTGCCCAATTTCATGGACACAAACCAGGTGTGGACCGAGGATGGAAAGAGCAAAATCGACAATGTCGGTATCATGGAAATGATCATACAGGACAACGGAGCGCCCAATTGACACAATGAAATGAATGGCGACGGCCTCGCACCCTTCGGGTGCTCGAAAACAAACTTATTCCCCGGGCTCGGCCCTAACAAATGAAAAGTCGTCTTTATGTTCGGTTGAGCATCTCTTGCACATTATGAAAATTCAACAGTGCTCGGAAATGCTCAAAACGAGCCCGTGAGAGATTCTTTGTAAGCCCATCTGCTGGCATAACCTCGGTTGGTAGGTATTCTACTCGGAAAGTTCCTTTGCCGTGCTCTTGTTTTAGCCACATGGTGTGAATATCCACATGTCTAAGCTTCGTAGTTACTCTCCCGTGATCGCTAACAATCAGCCGAATCGTCTGCTGATTATCGTTGTATAGCTTCATGGAGCTTCCCACATCAATAGCGAGATCATAGAGTAACCGCTTTAATGCTATAAGCTCCTTTCCAGCGTGTGCCACCCCGAGCAGCTCGGCTTCTGTAGTCGATGTGGTCACAGTATCTTGCCGAGCTGCTCTCCAGCTGATCAGCCCTCCATATAGGCGTACAGTGTACCTGTGGGAAGATCGTCGAGATTCCTCATCATCAGCAAAAGCATCAGATGCAAAAATCAAGATCTCCTCCTGCTTGCTCCCATATCGAATAGCGAGCGTGCGAGTAGCATATAAATATGCTATACACTGATCGGCTACAGCGAGGTGCTCGGGTCCCGGATTAAGCAGAAAAAGAGAGAGCTGCGCAGCTGCGTATGCTACGTCTGCTCGAATCATAATCCCAGTATATAGAATCGAGCCCACCCTTTCTTGAAATCCCTTGATCTGCTCTTTTGTAGCTGTTCCCTCGTATTTTCGAAGTGGTGTGCTTGGAAGTGGTATCCATCGTTCTACATTGCAGTTATATGGATGCAGTGGCAGCCGCGCATGAAGACGCTTCCTTCGACGAAGAAGACGATTTCTTTGACGACGAAGAAGAAGGAGTGGCCTACGATTTCTTGTACGATTGAAGCCGAGTCTCTTTGTCTGCTGCAATCTCACGGTATAGAGCCAGCTTAATTCGCCGAAAACCACTGCACACATTACACGGCATCATACCTTGATACAAGCCTAAATATCAGGAACTCTGGCTAACTCCTAGACGATATGAACGCAGTGCTTGGAATTTTGTGTATTGACCTTTGGTAGTTCACAAAGGCTCTCAATAGCATGGATGCCGTCTGATGAAACGGGGCATTACGATATCTGCAAAGCCCAGGGTAGTCTGCTTACTGTAGATTGATTTGGGTTTAAAGGCGGCATGAAATCTAGTATATTCGGCTTAGTCCTCTGCTTCTTAAAAGAATCGTAAAGATAATTTTATAAGGACGAAATTTCTGTGATTGATGGAAGTGGTGTCAAAGCGTCAGAGCTCTCCATAGGCTTGACCGTCCCGTTCAGCGCGAGCGTATCTTCGATACCAGCCCGTGGCTCAGCGTGCACTCACATGGAATCTTTGACCTTGAGACGTGGCTGGACACGCGCCCAATCAAGCAGGAGATCAAAAATGGCCAACAATACATTTGTACGTACTCAAAATGTCTCGAGCCCTCAGAGCCAGACAAGTGCAAATGCCCCATCTGTTTTTTTGGATGCCAGGCCGAGAAGTATTCGTATCGATAGCTTTCTGCTTAGTGTGCGTAAACAACTAGAGGAGCAAAACAAAATGGACACGAAGTCGGTACTTGTTGCGCCTGATGGCGCACGGCGGCCCGTCGTTGAGCCAGTTGACGTCGAGGTTGCTGGCAGTGATGGAGACGGCCCGGTTCCAAAGGGTCCGGTGGCTACCTTGCGCAAGCGATCTGGCAAGAGGGTTGCGGCGGAGATCATTGAGCTCGACTAGGAGGTATTTGCTGACGCGCTGAGATTTTATTGCGGGAACCCAGAGGTCTAAACGGTCTCACGTCCTTTGCTCAGATGCACCCGTCTTATGTAGCATGGTGCTACAGCGGCGAGAGGGGGGACACTACGCCGTATTTTTTGTGCAAAAGAAGAAATGCTTTACAAAGAGCATCGCTTCTCACGCCAGCGGGGCCTCTGATGATCGTGCGAAAACGAAGCCTTGGCAGCCTGATCCCACGTTACAGCTGGTATCCAGCTCTCAATGGATCTGCTCCAGGTGAAGAACAAGCGTGCTTAAACACAAGACGAGTTCGTCCTCAGTGTATCCTGCGAGCGCACCTTTACGTAATTGTGCAATTTGCCCCTGTACACGCCGACCCACCATTGTTACCACAGAGGAAGCCATATGGTGACGGTCTTGGACATGCAGAGTTGTGATGCGGGCAGAGCGGCACCTCGACGGTCAGTTGGTGGCTGTGATCGATCTTCGGCGGATGTCGAAAACCTTAATGAAACTCACATCAATGTAACCGCATATACGCGATTTGCGCTAGTGCATTAGGTTCGCGGCAGTGCCTGCAGGCGTCCGACATAGAGTCCTTTCTGCTTTCTTCTTGCCTGCGAAATAGGATACTTTTCCCACTCAGTCATCCTACTTATTCACTACGCTCTGAATGGTAGTCTAAACAGCTCCTGAAAAGCCATCGAGCGGGGACTTCCCAAATTTGTCCAGGAAATCACGCTCAGGCAAATGCGCCAGAATGTGGATCAGCACGGTATATCAGTAAGGGTTGCAATTGGTAATGCAGGCGATGCAGGGAATTGCTGGCTGCATCTGCCCCGAGAGTAGGTCGACTTGACTTGCAAGGCGATTGATTGGAGTGATGATTTGAGGGTTCGATGGCTTCTCCTATCAGTGCAGCACAATCTCAATCAGGCAGGCAGAAACAATGCTGGCATTATGACGAGTACCCATTACAGTTGCCGCGGCGAGGCCCGTTCTTCTGAGAGAAAAAGAACAACCCAAGCTTCCTCACAGTCATCACCTACAAATCGGCCGAAGAGACCGCTGGGAAACGATTTGAATTGGAGAATGTGGTCGGCCTACGCTAGAGCTAATGTGGCGTACGACACCATTTACTGCTTGCGCACCGAATAGCGATATTGGCAAAAGCGCAAAGTCTTGGGGGGGTTCGGGTCTCCCGTTATTTCCTTCCTCTTTGCCCAGTAATTGTCGTCGATGTCGAGAATTTTCAGGTCCACCACCTCGGCAGTGGTCAGCCATTTCGTCCCCGTCAGTTCGCCAACCTCATCCCACAAGGCCTGCCACGTCGCTGGAGTGTGCAAAAAGCGCTTGAGCTTGTCCAAAGTCCAAGTCTCAAACGGATCCAGGGGCTCAGCTTGGCCCGTGTGACGGCCGACAATGAGCGCGTTCTTGGCGTCCGGTTTGAAGAACATGACCAGACGTGTTGCCAGCTTGATCTGCTCCTCGCGATTGAATAAGTGGAAGAGGAATGTGCCATGGATGATGTCCACCTTGCCATCTAGGACGTCAAGCGACGTGTCTGAGTGGTCCAGCATGTCGCCCGTGACGAACTCAAGGCCGCACTTGCCCTCGTCCCGGAACAGATCGTAGCCTTGCTCAATGAACTTGGGATACAAATCGGTACCAATCAGGTTCTCGGCAGGTGCTCCACCATAGAGATGACGGAGCACCTGACCGAAGCAGCATCCGGCGTCCAGAAAGACATCGCCTGACTTAATACGGGCGAGGATCTCAGGATACTCAGGAAACGTTTCCATGTAGTCTGCCAAGAAGCGCCAGGACCCAATACATGGGTATGGGAAGACTTCCCACGCCTTGTTTCTCTACGGTGTGAAGGAGTCAGCTTTGGCATCACACCAAACCAGGAGCCATGGAAAGATGTGTCTTACAATATCGTGAACATGCTCCTCAACTTTGTCAGCAGGTATACCGCTATATTCCCTCAAGAGCTTGAACGTTTTGTCAATGTTCTTTCGGTCCTCTGGCAAATCCTGATCATAATGCCACGTGTTTGGGTACGCAGCACCTCCCCGCTGAAAGTCCTCGGTGGTAAGGGTAGACATATCGTATACGTTGGTCTGAGAAAAGAAGACGATTGAAAGTCTAAAAAAAAAGGGCCGGTTCACACTCGAGAGGTTCAACCTACGTGTCTGGTAATCTCGGAATGGGTCCCCAAATGGGGCGTCTTGGTCGACAAAAGTAGATGGTTGAGCTTTAATTTATGTCAGTGCTGGTCAAGTAGCATACTCTGCCCAGGTGCTACCATCAAGTGAGACGAAAACGCAGACAAGATCTTTGACAGCTTCAGGGCTTCTAGCCGCTGGACTTCGGCACCACATTTGATGCTGCTCTTACACTATCCACCCTGTCCTTCTCGTTTGCGCCAACCCGGGCAACCCGGGTTCCCGGAATTCCCCAGGTTTCCTACGTCCTATGCGGAGTCTAGATTGAACCCTGCATTTGGCCCCTGCAGGTACTGAGTTTGGGCCGGCGAGGGCCCGTGGGACCTGGGCACTCTAGACTTCTGATTCTAGACCACCCACCTCTTCAAGCATCCCAAACTTTAAATTGTGTACAGCCTTTCCATTCATCATTTTGGACTGATCAGGTCATACTTACTTTGCCCAATTTGCTAAGAAAAGCGACTTTGGGTGGAGAAGTCTCTAGGCAAAGTCATGGCTGCCTGCTGGTGGAACGATTATGCCATGTGGAGTTCAAAAGACGTGTACAGATAGCCAACGAAGTGAAGCTTGCCAGCGTTTTACTCAAGTCAAGCCAAACCAGGCTAGAGGCTCTCAGCTCTCGCCCGCTCTCAAATACACCGCTTCTCTCCTCGCTATCTATTCGCAACGCGCGGTTAATCTCCATTAATTTCTGTGCGTCTTCGGGTACGTACTTTCAAATTCATAGTTCAAACTGTCTCTACACTTTTCACTCATTTAATAATATTATTATCATAAGCTAAAGGGACCAGATGTTGTAAAGAAAGCGTCATTTCTGTAGATAGAGATAGACGCCATGGACACAAGGCTCCTTCATGCCAGCAATGCCCCCCCCCCCCTTAAAAAAAGAAGGCTGGCTGCGAGTTACGAATGCGAGCGAGCTGGCGGCAAGCTGACGACCCGAGTCAAACGCCCCATCTTAGCTAGTCATGCAAGTCAACCCGAGTCAAACGCCCCATCTTAGCTAGTCATGCAAGTGACAGCGGTACCAACCTTAATACAAAGCTTGACATTACTCGTCTTTCCGGCCATGATTAGAGCTCCGGTCCGATGGAGGTGGATCCTGCTGCCGCGGTCAGCCCAGTTACGACCGTACAGATACGTCCGGTCGTGATGCGCCCCGCCAAAACTAACCGCGGCAAAGCCTTATCTGCGGAAGACGTTGCCTGAGCCACAGGGACCCCTGAACCTTAAATCCTATTCGGTGGGTATCTCGTGATCCTTTGACGCCGCGCGGCTACCCACAGCGTACTATGTGAGTGTGGCGGTTGTCACCACTAGACGGGCTGACACCACCACAAGGTGCTGGCAGGGGCTGGTCCCTGCCACAGGCACGGACCACGGTTATTAAACTTCTCCACGCGTCGCACATCGCGAGTTTCTTTCCTTCCTTCTTCTCTCCTTAAGCTTAGAATCTTCGTACGTAGTGCCAATACAACAGCTTCCATGCTGGATATTACTGGCCGTTACAGTGAGCTTGTACTAAGTGCTTAAACTCCTCAGCACCCCTTATTTTAGTGTTTAGATACACCTACCTACTATATACCTTATTTATACTAATTAATATTAAAAACTCTTTTTATGTTAGCTAGACTAACAAGATTTAATGATTATATATATAAAAGAATATTAAAGATTTCACCTAACGTGGTTCATCAGTCAGCCGATCAGACCACATGCCCGATGTCACGGCCAGCGTTGCAGAGGGCGTGAACACCTTGAATTGGCACTATGGACGAAGATTCTACTCTAGGGAAGCAAGAGAAAGAAAAGGCCGCAGCCTTTACCGCGGGCGCGACGAGAAGTCAAGCGCGTTGGCCTGCACGCTAGATCGCGTGCTTGCATGCCCCACCTGGCCATCCAGGGTTAGGGTTCCGTCGTCGTCACACTACCCCCCGCCAAACCTCGTATATCGACGCAGTAGACTATACGGGGTTTGATCATATGTGTCGTCGTTGCTTACGTCGGGGGTTCTTCTCTCCGTGGTCAGCTATGTTATCATCGTTGTGCGGTTGGTCGTCACGGTCTTCAGCGGCGGCGCGTATCCATTCCTGTAGCTTGATTGGTGGTCCAGCTGCGTCAGGATATTCTTGGTGGAACTTTTCCAGTGTCACTGCAGCGTTCTTGAAGTTCCCAGCTGGGTACCACGTGTCGTCAGGGTCACAGCCTTGCCACTCGACTTGGTACTCCAGTACCTTGTTGCGGCCTGTCAGTCTGGACGCGAGGATCTTAGTGACTGCCCACTCGGCTTCGCCGTTGATCTCCTCGGGCGGCGGCGGTTCTCGTCGTTGCTGCGGTAAGGGGTCCATTGCCGCTTTCCGTAGGCGGTCAGCGTGGAAGAGGTTCCTACCACGGAAGGATGCAGGAAGGTCCAGGGCGTAACTGTGGCCGCGTTCTTCCAGTACTTGCCACGGCCCTGTCCATTGTGACTCCAGTCTCGTTGTAGGAGCTGTAGTTGTAAAGCCCTTCTTCTTGAGGAATACATAGTCGTTGATCTTAAAGTCGACCATCCGTCGTTTCTTATTCGCTTGCCTGGCCTGCTTTTCCTGGGACGCTTCTGCGTTCTTGCGTGCTAGGTCTTGTACTTCCTTTGTTTGTTGTATGATCTCCAAGGCTTTCTTCTTTTGATGCGAGTCGATATCAATCGTAGGCAGGTCGGTTGAGAGGGGATTGCGCGGGTCAGCGCCTAGGGCAACTTTGAGCGGGGCCATGTCGATGCTAGAGTGCCACGAGGCATTATGGCCGAAGTCGAAGGCCGGGAGGTGGACACTCCAGTCGGTCTGGTATTTGTCAATATAGAAGCGCAACTTCTGGTCAAGTTCCTGGTTGGTAATCTCAATCGCGCCTTGGGTCTGCGGATGGAGAGGACTA